>RJWJ010025608.1:0-23728 GCA_004363605.1 Indri indri | reverse complement strand
TTTCTTCTTCTGTGTGTTTGCAAAGAAAATGTAGTTTTTGAATAATAAACAGATACTGTACCTGTAACTCTTGGTTCTGAAGAATGCATCTTTATTGGTCTTACGAATTTCTGAGATTCATAAGGAAGAAATAATTGACTGCTTTGAGGGGCTTTATTCAATACAAGCACATGTTCATCTTTGTCAAAAATTCTAAAGAGAAGGGTGAATAACATTACATATAAGCTAAGTAAAAATTAACATATTTTAAAGCTAGAAGGGATATTTAGATACTATATAGTGAAAACTCCACATTTTGCAGATAATTAAACTGAGTTCCAGAGAATTTAACAGACCTGCCCAATGTTATTAAATTACTTGGTAGTAGTATCAGAGCAAAAACATACTTTTTCTGATGAAGTCTAGTGCTCTTCTCAATTAACCACACTCTTATTTTTAAAACATAATCATTTTAACAGACCTTTTTAATGTATCAAAAACATTTTAAACCAAAACTTCAACCACAGATAGCATGTTTTAGATTTCAGAATACTTTAAACTTTATAAAGATTTATTCAGAAACAAACCAACTAGCCAAGAATACAGAAATCAGTAAAGCAGTATTAAAATTATAAATAGGCCTTTTAAGTTTTTTACTGGAAGAATAGTTTCATTGAATTTTACCTAAATCAAAGAAATAGAATAAACATTATCAAAATATATATTGTGTAAAAAATGACTAAAAATTTATGTAAGTTCCTCTCGATATACAGAATTTTATATTACAAAATCATCAATAAAGTAAAATTCTATACATTTATATAGTTTTTTTTTTCAATTAACTTCACTATAAAATTAAAGACATACTGCCATGGATGTGATATGTGGGAATGAGGGAATCAAGAAAATAACAGGCCGGGCGCGGTGGCTCACGCCTGTAATCCTAGCACTCTGGGAGGCCGAGGCGGGCGGATAGTCCTGAGCTCAGGAGTTCGAGACCAGCCTGAGCAAGAGCAAGACCCCGTCTCTACCAAAAATAGAAAGAAATTAATTGGACAGCTAAAAATATATATAGAAAAAATTAGCCAGGCATGGTGGCACATGCCTGTAGTCCCAGCTACTTGGGAGGCTGAGGCAGTAGGATTGCTCAAGCCCAGGAGTTTGAGGTTGCTGTGAGCTAGGCTGATGCCACGGCACTCGCCCCAGGCAAGAGAGTGAGACTCTGTCTCAAAAAAAAAAAAAGAAAGAAAATAACAGATCTAAGGAAGTAGGATCAGAGAAATTAACTCGGGAGAGGAGAGTGTTGAAAAACCAGGAGAAGGCCTGTGGAGACTGAGGAAAGGAATTTAAGAAGAATGAGAAAGGGTATAGGTAAAGTTGATCAGAAACAGCAATAGTAATAAACGATTTTTCTGTCGCACAATAATAGGTGATATCAATCTTTTTTTATGCCTCCACGACTGACGTCCATTTCATCACCATTAGAACATCACCAAAAAAACAGAAGGAAATATGATGCCACAGATTTAATAGCATGTTTTGACTGATCTTCACTCTCTGTAGCAAAGAACTGGTCAAGCTGATGACAGGGTAATAAAAAAAGTAAATACATTGCTGTTCCTACCATTGTTTCTTCTGTTTTACTCCTACTGCTAACCCATCATGGGAAATTGGATGAATTATACAACTGAAAGGTTATAGAACAGCAGATGTGCTGCTACTACCTTATTTCTCTCTACACATTATACTTGGCCTTACTGAAAAACAAGCTGATTGGAGTATTAGCTCATAATATTTAAATTAATATTTTTCACAAGAAATTAATAGAAAATAGCCTGCACAAAAAATTATATAGACACTATGCAAATATTAGTGGCTTGGGACAGACTATAGAATTGAACTTTTAGATGCAGAATATCTGTTCACATAAAGGCCAATTTTAAAATTTACCTATACCTTTCTTTCAATTCTTTTCTCTTTTCTGTATTTTTGCTCTTTTCTTCCAGAGTTTCTGAAAGATTCTTAGTTTCATAAAGTCTTGCAATCTGCTAAATAGAAAAATGGGAGAGTAAAACAAAATAATTACTTGCAAAATAGTAAGAAACATACATTTTATCTCAACTAATGAATATGATTTTTTCTTTATAATCACAAGATTTATATTTCTGGTAGTATTCGCTATCTTTTACTGGGAGTTGATGAAACAGGGTCAAAATTAACAATAAATCAAGAACAAATCTGGAGGCATCATACCACCAGACTTCAAACTATACTACAAGGCTACAATAACTAAAACATTATGGTATTGGTACAAAAATAGAGACATACACCAATGGAACAGAATATAGAACCCAGATATAAAACCATCTACCTACAGACAACTGATTTTTGACAAAACAAACAACAATGCACACTGGGGTAAAGAAGCCCTATTCCATAAATAGTGGTGGGAAAATTGGATAGCCACACGCAGAACGAAACAGGACCCTTATCTCTCACCACTCACAAAAATTAATTCAAGATGGATAAAAGACTTAAATGTAAGGCAGGAAACCATAAGAATTCTAGAAGAAAATACAGGGAAAACTCTTCTAGATATCAGCCTAGGCAAAGAATTTATGACTAACACACCAATGGCAATTACAGCAACAACAAAAATAAATAAATGGGACTTGATTAAATTTAAAAGCTTCTCCACAGCCAGCCAAGGAAATAATCAACAAATTATTGACAACCTACAGAATGGGATAAAATATTCACAAACTACTCATCTGATAAAGGGCTAATATCCAGAATCTACAAAGAACTCAAACAAATCAGCAAGAAAAATACAACCCCATTAAAAAGTGGGCAAAATACATGAACAGATGCTTCTCGAAAGAAGACAGACAAATGGCCAAGAAACATATGAAAAAGTGTTCAACATCACTAATCATCAGGGAAATGCCAATTAAAACCACAATGAGATATCATCTTACTCCTGTTAGAATGGCTTTTATTAAAAAGTCCAAAAACAATAGATGCTGGTGTGATGTAGAGAGAAAGAAACACTTATACACTGTTTGTGGGACTGCAAATTAGTACAACCTCTATCAAAAACAGTATGGAGATTTCTCTAAGAACTAAAAGTAGACCTACCATTCAATCAAGCAATTCCACTAATGGGTATATACTCAAAAGAAAAGAAGTCATTTTATCAAAAGGACACCTGCATTCAAATGTTTATTGCAGCACAGTTCACAATTGCAAGTATCTGGAATCAACACAAGTGCCCATCAATTCACAAGGAGATTAACAAAATGTGATATATGTATACCATGGAGTACTCCTCAGCCATAAAAATTAATGAATTTTGCAGCAATTTAGAAGGAATTAGAGACCATTATCCTAAGCTAAGTATCTCAAGAATGGAAAAACAAACACCACGTTTGTCTCTAATAAATGTACTCTCTAATAAATTGGAACTAACCAATGGGCAAACATGTGCATAGAGGGAAGTAAAAGTCATTGGAAATCAAGCAGCAAGGAGAGGAGGGGGAAAAACCTACCTAACAGGTACAATGAACATTATTTGGGTGATGGGCATACTTATAGCCCTGACTCAAGCATTACAAAAGTGTTCCATGTAGCAAAAACATTTGTGCCCCCTTAATATTTTGACATTAAAGAAAAGCAAAAACAATAAATCACAACCCTTTAACTTTTCCTTACAACTCCATTAGCAAAGGTAGATTTCGATGAACTCCTTTTTTTTTTTTTTCTTTTTTTTTTTTTGAGACAGAGTCTCACTCTCTTGCCTGGGCTAGAGTGCCGTGGAGTCAGCCTAGCTCACAGCAACCTCAAACTCCTGGGCTCAAGCAATGCTTCTGCCTCAGCCTCCCGAGTAGTAGCTGGGACTACAGGCATGCGCCACCATGCCTGGCTAATTTTTTCTACATATTTTTAGTTGTCTGATTAATTTCTTTCTATTTTTAGTAGAGACGGGGTCTTGCTCTTGCTCAGGCTGGTCTCGAACTCCTGAGCTCAAGCAATCCTCCCGCTTCGGCCTCCCAGAGTGCTAGGATTACAGGTGTGAGCCACCGCACCCGGCCCCGAACTCCTGTCTTTTTAAACAAGTACAGTCATAAGCAAAGTAGACATTGATTATTTCCATAGGGATATAGTTACCAAATATTTTAAAAGAAATGGCATCCACTTTCTTTTCATTATTAAAATTATATTAATGTTATTTGGCAATGCATACCTATGAATGATAAATATACAATATTTAACAGAATTTTTTAAAAATTTAGAAAATTATTATATTCAATTTTTTCTCAAAATTTGGAAGTGACTTTAATGGGTCCTCATACCCATGTGAATAAAAGCCATAATTCCCATAAATGACATTAAAAATGTATTTAAGAAAATCTTAAAAGGCTAAACTAGTTCTAGCCTAGCTCTCTAAGGATTATAAACTAAGGTCACAAATTTTTCAAGATTAAATTCTTTAAGCTGTTTACTGTCTTATTCCCTTTTTTAAAAACATTGGTGTAGCTCTTTAATACCTTTAAATTCCTGTTATTAAGCTATATCTTGTTCTTTCTTCATCTTCATTCCTCACACCTCAAAGAAAGCTAAACTATTCCCCCAAACTCAAAGTTGGATATATTCAGTACCTAAAAGACATTTTGGCTCCAAAGGTACTCTAAGGCAAATAAATTGTCTCAAGCCTTTCCCCATATTTAGGCTTTCTTTTTTTTTTTAGGCTTTTTTTTTCAGGCTTTCTTAAAAATAGCTCTTCTAAGACTGTCAACCAACATACCATTATACTTACACATTAATACATAAATTGTAAATATATAACAAGATATGTACCTGGTTTAAATAATTAATTTCTATTTCCCTTTCATCTACTTCTTTCTTCAATTCAGATGAACTTCTGGTAAAATTGCTAGCATGTTTCAGAATGTCTTGTGTTTTACATCTCAGATTAACCCTTTTTCTGTTAAGGAACTATGTCATGCAAGTATATTTTACATTTATAATATACTTATACCAGAAATAATTAACATTCTATAACATTATTTATATGTATGTTCCATATAAACAATAAGCAATATTAAAAACAGTATCTGAAAACAGAAGTAAGAATTACATAAACATTTGGAAGGCTAACAAAGATAATTTATTATTTATCTATGCTACATATTGAGCTTAAAAATAACATTTCATCCAAAATATTTGTTAGAACTTTTTCTTTCAGTTAAAATATTTTGTTTGTTTTACCCAAATTCATTATGTCATTTGGCATGACTATTAAAACATAATCGATTCAGGTCCAAATTTAATTTCTTACACTTCCATTATTTATTTGTTCCAAAGCTGACATTAAATATCTACCCAATTTCCCTTTTCTTGCTCTGTGAGACTCATCAGCGCACCCTGCAGAACTGAGAAGAGAAGTAGATCTTCCCTGTGGACTTTCTGCCTGAACTGGATTTATGACCAATTTCAAGTAAGGATTTTTCAGCTCTTAGTAAACATCCTTAATTGTTATTAGCTAATACAATTTCCTAAACTACTCTATAATCCATTTAGGAGACTTTAAACATAAATAGAATAGTGACATTGAACTAGAACTCCAGAGAAAATTTATTGGACTTTTCCTATTCTGCCTTAAAAATATATGATTTATATGCTAAAACACAAAATGTCAGGGGTTTTAAGGTTATGTTGTTTTCAAAAGTTTCAGTTTAAAATGTTAGATGTAGGTATTTAAATCTTAATCTTCAATTCTTCCTATTTCTATTGACCTCTTCTTGTCTGTCATGCAACCTTACATCTCATTCCATCCCACATCCAACTCCCTAAACCCTTGCTGTACCTTCAGCATCTACCAGCCTCTTTCACTTCCCACTGAGGAGTTAAAGCACAGAAGGGCAGGAAATGAACAACTAAAAACAGAATAGGCTAAAAACAAAACATGGAGGGAGCAATCTGCTGAAGAATTAAAAGGATGCTTTAGGATGAAGCAGACAGGAAGCAAGGTAGAACGCAGGGATAAAGAAGACTTAGTACAAACAGTGGAGTTATAATCTGATAGGAAAGCATATGAAGGATTGTGGAGATTGAAAGAGGATTAAAGTTTCAAGTTCATCATCAGGGAAGATCTCTCTAACAAACAGGTGAGACTTAGACCAATTAAGAATTACTTAAGCATCTATTACAGTGGTAACGTATTAGAATTATTTATTCACATGTCTGTCTTCCTTACTAAACTGTGAGCTCCTTATAAGAAAGCTCTGTATCTTCTTCAGTACCGCCTGAAACAAGGTAGGTTCCCAATGAAATTTCCACAGATAAATGAATAATTGTGACTCAACTCCTTACTGCCTTCCAATCTAACAAGTAATAATCAATCTGAGTGGAACTAACTTTGGTAAGACAAAGCAAGATGATGTTTTCATTGGTTTGGTTCCTAAGATATGCCACTTTAAAGCCAGATACATACACCATTTTATTCTCACTAAAATTGCTTGCTTCTGATCGCATGCACATATGTGAAAACTAGTCCCAGATGACCTTTAAAGTGACCTCTAAAATCATTGAATTAAACACAAAAACATACCCATGATTTTTGATCGGATTTTGATTTGTGATTCTCATGAGAGAAATACAATAACTATTAAAATACAAAAATAATACTTATCTAATGAAAAATTATAAGTAGAAATACTACTGTGGATACATGTGTAATGTCCATTTAGTAAGTGATGGAAAGGGAGCAGGCACTGAAAAACAAAGTCATAGTTTAGACTGATTTATTATATTCTTTTCATTACAAAGAAACTATAATTAAAACAATATATAACGAAAAAGTTAATACCTAGAAATTTCATAAAAATAGTTTCATTCATTTTTAGTTGCTCAGTACACGCCAACACTCTGTTTTGAATTTCTTCATGTTCTCTTTTCTTCTCATAATATTCACGTGAAAAGGGTGTTTCTGAGTATTTTAGTTGGTATTGCTTCAAAACATCTTTATACTGACATATATAACCATGATACATTTCTCTGTTAAAATTTAAAAAGATGATGTCTATATAACAAGAATAGATTTAAAGGCTTTGTAAATATCACTTGTTAAAATCTACTAAATTAAGCATAAAAGGCAAATCAAATATCTACTTATCCCTGCTTCCCTCAATACTGTTTGCCCTTCATACTTTCCTTAACTCCACCACACTTCTCAACTCTATTGTTTTCATTACCTGAGTTATTCACTCCTTAATCCTCTTCAATTTAACTCCCACTCCCACCATTATTATCTCATTTGTTGCCAGCTATATGATTCTTCATGAATGCCTGGGTCGGGGATGGGAGATTAAGAGAAACAAGGAGCTGGGTGCCTCTACTTCCTCCATTACCCCATGATATCAATAAACGGATTCTTTTCTTTTTATAAATGCCTAGTATTGAATCATCAATTCAGTTAACCTATGTGGCTAGTTTAAGAAAGAAATAGTTGTTTTCACTTTCATAGCTCTGGTTAGCTCAGAGAAGTCATCTGCAACAAATACTATCAGAGAGGTACATATTTGGACTGGTTTCCTTTAACTTCCCAATCATTTTTAAGAATTAATGTTTTATAGCCATGATTTATATTGAGAGACATTATAAGCAGCAGTTATATACACTGGGTTTTATTGGGGGAGGGTCACTAAAGATACTGACTACCACAATTTCCCTTTTATGAGGACCCGGGGGAGAAATTTCTCTCAGGCCTCAGGAAAAATGTCTACTTATCCCAAGCAATTGAACTGTTTTTAAACGAACACTCTGAATCTCAAACTGATCATATTTCCACAATGCCTTGATTACCAGGAATTTCAAAGCTTAATTTGTGTCTATATCTAACAAGTGTCAGTATGAATTTCTGACTTGACCAAAGCCTTCGTCTTCTTATATAGCCTTACTTCCCTGTAGTCTTGATGTTTAATCTAGTTTTTTAACGCTATGGTATTATTTATACAAATCATCTCACATCCTTTTTGAAATGAAGCAGGGTCTATAAATAACAACGTAAATTCCACCCTCTGCCTACTCTTTAAATGACAGTGTTCTCTAGCTTTCTCCTCCTTTTTGCTCCATATATTTCCCTGAGCATTCTCATCTATTTCCATGATTTCAAATGCCATGAAGTCTAAATCTATAACTTTGGTTTCTACCTTCTCTGAAGACTTATCTTTGAATATAATGGGCATAGCATTCTGAATTTTACAGGTGTCTTTTTAATTAAAATATAGACACTGCTCTCATCCAATTATGTTAAAAATGAAAACATTTTGGCTGGGCATGGTGGCTCACGCCTATAACCCCAGCACTCTGGGAGGGTGAGGTGGGAGGATTGCTTGACATCAGGAGTTTGTGACTAGCCTAAGCAAGAGCAAGATCCCATCTCTACTAAAAATAGGGAAAAAAATTAGCCCGTTGTGGTGGCATGTGCCTATAGTCCCAGCTACTCAGGAGGCTGAGGCAGGAGGATTGCTTGAGCCCAGGAGTTCAAGGTTGCAGTAAGCTATGACAATGCCACTGCACTCTAGCCTGGGTGACAGAGGGAGTCTCTGTTTCAAAAAAAATTTTTTAAATTTTCAATTTTTTAAATTACATGAAACTTTAATGCTACATATGTGTTCAAAGTCTCTTGCCTTGTTTCCTTATATTCAGTATTTACACTTAATCTCCAAGACGATGTGCTTATACACATAATAAAATAAATTCACATAAGTATTGGTGTTTCTTCATTAGAATATAGCCACCCCACTATATAAGCAGGCCAAAAAAACAGAAGTTTGACATAAAGCACCCTTCAAAAATCAACACCCTAAGTTTTTCATAAACTAATTCTACAGGTAACTATTATCTTAGGGTTTGCCTATAACAGTTCAGTCATAAAGATCATTAATTGAAGGATTCTGCTATAATAACTGGTATTGAGAAATAATTTATATCTAAGGCCATATCTAAACATATCCAGGATTAAACAGAGCTTTACAACAAACCAGCAGACCTCCAACTGTACCCAGGGAGTCCAAAATACTACATTTACTTCAAAAAAAAATCCCTCAAAGTACAAAATTTCTACATATTTCAATTAAGATTCTTACAAAGCATGCCCTAGTAATACTACTTATAGAATTGATAAGTTTAAATTAATATATGTACTGTACTTGTCTTTTTCAATAGTTTCCTGATAAGCAGTAAATTGGTCCTGCATATAATCTTCATGCTTATGAAAAACATCACATGTTGGCTTCCAGCTATAAAAAAATTGTATTTATAATTAGCACCTTGGAATGACAAACAAATTGACAGAGATAATAAAAAATGAATGTAATCATTTAAAGAGAAGAGAATCTTTCCCTTCCTGGAGAAAACAAGCTTACATTAAGAAAAATATTCCCATCTCCCTCACCACCACTACCTCCATTCATGTGCTCATATGCTCTAATATCAATATTCATGAATTCTTACAGCAAACTTGTTTGTGAACCATGACTAGGGAAGGAACAAACATGGCATGGCTGGATTATGTATTGCTGTGACATTCCTATTATATACTCTGAACACTCCAACATCAGCCTTTCTTTCTCATCATATTTGTAAGATCTTGACCAAAAAATTCTTTTGCAGTAAGCATTCAAAGAGCTAGGATAAGGGCTAATGAGAGGCTTTTTTTCTCCTTAGATACTTAGAAAAATAGGTGTTACCATTCTGAGCTAGAAAGAAAGAAACCAGGCCAAAATGAATTATAAAATCAGACAGTAAGAATAAAATGAATATTCATCTTCTACACGTTTTATTACATAACCAGAAAATGTATTATCAATATAAAAATATAAAATACGTATATATCATAGCAGCTTCCATTCTAAGTATTGTTTGAATATTTTTTCTTTTTTCTAATCTGTTTTTATTTTTTCAGATTCAAAAAGTATACATGCCCACTTTGGATGCATAGAAAAGTATACGTAAGAAAATAACTATCATCTTTATTCTCAACATTGAATAATAACTACTATTATTATTTTAATAAATTGTTTCCAGATTTTACTATAATTATTTATTTTAACATCATTGAGATCATATTCACATGTAACAATGTATACTCCTTTATTTCTTACTGAACAGAACTTGCAGTTAAACATTAGGCTGAGCTTCTGATCATTTCTTTAGAAAATATTCTCAAAAATGGAATTAGAAAGTCAAAGGTTATACATACATATATTCTCAGTACTTAAAAATCCCATTAAAAATATATGCTCACTGAGAAGATGTTTGTATAAGCATTTAGATGTACATCCTTCTACACTTTTTCTAATCATATAAATATACAATTACTAAACTGGGTTCATACTATGAATATTGTTTTATAATCTTCTTTGTTCAATTTGTAATATACTGTTAACATCTTTCCATGTCAATAAATTTACACTGATATCATAATTTTATTTTTTTGACTACCTAATGTTCATTCATATGGATATACCAAAATTCATTTAAACAATTCCATAATGTTGAACATTATGGAAGAGTTGCTTCCAATGTTTTCCTATCATAAAAAAAGGTTGAAACAGAACTCAAACAACTCAAAAGCAAAAAACCCAAATAACCCAATTTAAAAATGGAAAGGGAACTCTTGCATACTATTTGTGGGAATGTAAATTAATACAGCCATTTTGGAAAGTAGTATGGAGGTGCCTCAAAAAGCTAAAAATAGGATTACCATATGATCAAGCCATCCCACTTCTTTTCAGTTCCAAAGAACTGAAATCAGTATATCAAAGAGGTATCTGCATCCCCATGTTCATTTCAGCATTATTCACAATAGCCAAGAAATGGAAGCAACCTAAGTGTCCATCAGCAGATGAATGGATACAGAAAATGTGGTATATACACACAATGAAATACTATACAGCCTTAAAAAAGGAAATTCCATCATTTGAGGCAACATGGATGGAACTGTAGGACACTATGCTAAGTGAAATAAGCCAGGTGCAGAATGACAAATACTGTTATGATCTCACATGTGGAATCTAAAGACATTGATCTCATAGAAACAGAGAATAAAAAAGTGGTTACTAGATGCTGGGGATGGGCAGGGGGAGGGACAGGAAAAAGGAAGATGTTAATCAAAGGATACAAAGTTTCAGTCACAATGAAGTAATAAGTTTTAGTAGTCTATTGCACTGCATGTTGACCATAATTAATAATAATGTGTTGTATGCTTCAAAAGTGCTAAAACAATAGCTTTTTAATGTTCTCACCACAAAAAGATGGAAAGTTGGTGAAGTGATAGATATGTTAATTAGCTCAACTGAGTCTTTCCACAATGTATACATAGATCAAAACATTATACTAGAACCCGTAAAAATAAAAAATTACTATTTGTCAATTAAAAATAAATTTTTAAAATGTTGTGCTAGGGAAAGAAAAATTGAAACCTTGTACAACAAGGTTGTATTGTACATTCTCTGATCTTTGAGACAATCCCTAATTATTACCTTATGAAAAATTCTCAGAAATGGAACTATATAATCAAAAGTCATGCTTAATTTTTAAAGCCTTTTAAAAACGTGTATGTCATCCAAGAGATTTATCCCAGTATACACTCCTACAGTGTATGAGAGAGTTGATTTTCCTATTTCCTGGCCAAAAATAGGTGTTACTTTTCTTTAAATCTCTGCAAAACTTAAAGGCAAAAAAATAGCATTTAATTATTGTTTTAATTTAGATATTATTAGTAGTATGATCGAGCATTTGTTCACCTGTTTTTTAGACTTATGTATTTCTTCATTTTAGTATATACCTGTTTACCTTCTTTGCTCATTTTTCTAACGGAGCTTTTTCTTTTTCTTATTAATTTCCAGAAGTACTTTATATTTTTAAAAAATCAACATTTATTTGACTTTTTCCTAGTTTATTCTTTTGTCTTTCATATCATTATGGGCTGTTTTTCTTTCTAATGTGTATGTAGTCATATTTATCCACCAATTACTATGTGGTTTCTGACTTTGGTGACATACATAGAAAGGCCTTCCTCTCTCAAAGATTACATAGTCACCTATATTTTTCTAGTGCTTTAATATATTTATATTTCACATTTAAGTCTCTTAACCAGCATGCTGAAATCATGAACCAGTGGCATTCATGAATTTAAACATTAAAAGCAATAGATCCTACTAACTCTTCTCGGACCACAGCAGAGATTAAGCTTGTACAAAGTACAGTTTATTCATGATATGGTAGGTTCTAAGGGGAAACCACCAGTACTTTTCCAGCACCCAGTGCAGCTAATTAAGGAAAACCACTGGTAAAACATACTACAATAAAACATAAATCAAAATAAAAGTTCAACAGTATATAATTTTTTGTTGATCAGATTGCCCAAATATTTAAACTTTGATAATTCCAGTGTTGGCAAGGGTATGAGAGAATAGAAACTTTCTTACATTTTTAATAATTCATTTTCTATGTATAAAAGTAATATTCTTTATAATAATCAATGTGTTATTGTATAAAGAAAAAAAATTTGCCCTCATATATTGTTGATGGGAGTATAAATTAGTATAACCTTTTTAGAGAGCAGTTGGGTATTATCTACTATCTATCAAATGTTTTAATGTACATATTCTTTAATCTAGCAATTTTACTTCTAGGGGTCTATTCTAGTGCAATACATCTATATATGTGGAAGGGTATCTGTATATGTTGTTTATAATAGGGAAAAAATGGAAACAACCTAAATGTCCATTAATAGGAGAATGGTTAAATAACTTAAGATAATCCATCAACACTATAAAATGCTATGGAACTGGTCAAAAGAATGAAATCTATACACAATTACATGTATAGTACAATTTACATCACATATTGTTAAATTTAAAAAGAAAGTTGCAGAATGGTATGATCTCATTTTTGTGCAAAAGAAAGATAGCTATATTGAGGATGTGTGTGTGTGTGTGTGTGTAATAATGATGTCAAATATTCAGGGTCTAAAAGGATACAACTGTTAAGATTACCTATGTGGAACAGGACAAGGTAGGGGATGTGAACTGCAGGCAGGGAGAAACTTTTTATATCATACATGTATATATTGTTTGAGTTTTTATATTAGGTATATGTTACTTTTATAATTTCTAAAAACCAGTGGGGAAAAAAGTAATGGAAAAAATCAAAAAGGCTTATTAAAATTTTTGGATAACAAAATATTTCAAAACAAATATGATCTAAGTATAGCAGTTAATACAAAGACAATGGTCCACATAAAATTAAGTACAGAAAACCAACATTTTTTAATAAGCATTTGTAATATACAATAAAGTTCTATTCACATCTTTGTTTCAAAATGTTTACCTTGTACCAGATTTAACTACTAGAATCCAGAACTCGAAGTCTTGCTGAAAGAATTCTTAAAATACTGAATATTTTTATTCTGAAAAATTTTAGGCTGTACTCCCCTACACAAAAATAAGATCTTGAAAATTCAAAGATGGAGATTATTTCTAATTTATCTAACAGAAATTTTTAGATTATTCATAATTCTGTATTTAGACTAATTGGAGTTGAATTAGTGAGATACCGAATTAGTGAGATATTACAGCCCTTACTTCTATTTTTCTTTTGAATCTCTTGTGGTCCCTTTCCAGGGTGGCATGTAACAAGGCCATTTAAGACTTGATTCATTATTTTCTTAACATTAGAATACTACTTTAAAGCAATAGCATCTTCAACTATAATCTCAGAAACTTTAAATAAGAAATCTAATGACAATTATTGAAAGTTCATTTCTTTCGAATACTCACTTACTACAGCTGTCTTTGATCTCCTCACTATGTTTATAGTAATGACCAATTTCCTCATCTGTTGTATTTATAGTTTCACGTATCTTACAAATAGTTACTCTGGCTTCTTTAATATCTTCAAAGCATTCTAGAAAGAGGAAATGTTTATTTTCTTAAGGTAGAAATCATAAATTTAAAATAAATACACTAGAAAAAAAGGGGTATGGCAACTTACCTAAAAAGAGAAGAGCCAGAGAACAGAGAGGAAGCGAGGCTTGAGACAGATAGAGCCCTATACTAAAACGCAGAAAACCAGGGCCAGGCCCACTCCTAGACACAGAAGCTAAGAAGGATTTGTGTTTGGGATTGAAGAGAAATAAATGTCCCCTGTATCTCATTTTTAACATAAGAGGGCTAGATTATGTGACATCTAAGGTCAATCACATCTTATGATGCTAGGAATCATGTAAATATTTACCCATTTAAGACACTAACATAAAACTGCTGTTTTTGACAAATGTGAGATTTCTATTCATCAATTCCATGTCAATTTATTATTAACTGCACCTTTGACTCACTTATTTGTTACCAGTGATTAAATACAAGATAAAAAATGAAATTATATAATTTCTTCAAAGATTAAAATAAATTCTTAATGCCCTGTATTCTTTTTTGATTGCAGGAAAGATAACCAAACTCTACCTTTACAGAACTATTAAGAAATTAATAGCTCTATTTTTTACAGTTTTTGTGTAGGATCTTAAAATATAATACTATACAGTATTTGTCTAATTTGCTTGGCCATTTCTCTCATAATATTATTTTTCAGAATTATTATTCCTGAAAATGTGGCATCCATCAGTCGTTAGCCCTGATTTTTGGTAATTTCTATAAAGATTTAAAAATTTTCACTCAAATATTTGAAATAACCTATGATTTGAGAAAAACAGCATCTTTTCAATTGCACTTAAGGGGTTACTTAAAGGAAAATTCTTCACAAAATAATTAAATTCTGAATATAGAAATTTATTATCAAAAAGTTGTAGTTAAGTCACAACTGTTTTGCCTAGCTCATTATTAGTCCTTAGAGAGAAATGGCACAAAATTTATAATGCCAACTGTAAACTGCCCTAAACAGGACAATTGTATATTATCTTATATTCCAAAAAAACCCAAAAAGACTAAAATATCTTTATCATATAAAACTACTTACTATTAGTTCTTTGAATAATATCTTCTTTAGTACTTATATCTTGCTCATACTGGAAAACTAAAATAAACAATGCTTTTGTGATTTCAATTCATTTTTAAAATGTCAAATGATAATACAAATCGTTACTTATTTCTTTATTTTCATTCTATACCTACCAAATTCTAGCAAAAGTCTGTCCAAACTAACAAATAGGCTGTCACTCATATTGGCTACTATGTGAAAAGAAAAAAAAAATTGTAAGATTTTTCTAAAGTCATACGCAAAACGGCAAATATTCTGTAACAATCTTTTAAATATAGCATTCTTCACAGAAAAATATGGGTAGAGCAAGAATGGGGGAGGAGAGGGGCCCTTTTAGCACATAGCTACATTCCTAGCCCAGCCTAACAGGCACGGAATAAACAGTTGTCGCACGCCATTGCATGACTGAAACTTCAGGGAAGAGGGGAGCCTGCATAATTGTTTATACGTGGTATTGCAATAAGTAAATTTTCTGGGGTCTACAGACTCCCAGATTTCTCAAAAGCATCTCCCTTTGAAATAAATCTCTGAATACGTCCCTTCTTGGCGTGTGCACTACTACATGTAGTAAGAGTCCTAAAGAAAGTCCTTCCCCAACAGCAAGGTAAAAACTAGAGAAACGGTGCAATTTTAAATTTACGAATTCACCACCAAGAATCTAAAAAGTGGAAGTTTTCACAGGACTGCCAACTCGCATTACAAAATACGCCTGAGGCGGAGTTCGTATCTGCCATTCCCCGGAGATCAGAGGAGCCCCTGCCCGCGCGTTTGACAAGAGGGAAACTCGCTCGCCGGCGACCACCCGCCCGCCCTGCCTACTCGCTACCCCAAGCCCGAAGTCGACCGCACAAGCGCGGCTCGCCTCAGTCTGCAACACTCCTCCCCGCAGCCGTGCCCGCAGCTCCGGGGTCGGATCCCAACCCGCGGGATGAGGCGAGAGAGGCCCCCAGAACGCGGCCGCCATGGTTCTGAGAGCAGCGTCCCCCTCACCACACACACTCTCCCTCAGAGCCGCCTGCTCAGGGAAGAACCCGCCACACACAGCTCCCTTTCCCACCCACCTAAACGGCCCCTCTGGACTCGAACTTCCACACCCTCCCTCCCTGGGGTACCAAAGGCCACTCAAGGTCCCGGGAGCCGGGGACGCGACACCAGATCCTGACGCCAATCGGCCAGAAACCCGGCCCGGCTGCGGTCAGCTCCACCCCCACACCCCTGGCGCCAGCCCCGAGAGACCCCGCGGAGCTCGCGGCGGGAGCGGCGGGTCGTGCGAAAGAGCGAGATCCCGCCCTGGGCGAGAGCAGCAGCGCGCCGCTATCGCTCTTTAGCCCGAGTTGGAGCGTGGACCAAGCCTTCTCAACCAGGAATGGGTGCAGCAGGCAGAGAGAGGGCCCTAAAAGAAGGGACGTGTCATTGACTCTTCCATTGCCTTGAAGACGAGTGGTTTTTTAAAAGTCTATTCACTCCTCTTGTAACAGGTTTTAAAAATATTTTGGAGAGCGGCAAGAAAATTGATATTCTAACGTGACAATGATAAAAACATTCAAATCAATAATCAAAATTGAATTTTGAATTCAGCATCTTTCTAAACATCTTGAAAAGCAAGCACGATTCCATTTCGATTAAAAGAAAGTTTTATTCAATTTCAAATAATGCCCATTTTCTGTCAAAAATCCTGTCTTTAGATAATTTTTGCTCTTAAACTTTGCGTATCCGCGGTGAAATAAAGAGTGGAGACAAAATAATTTAAACAGTTCAGTCCCCTAGATTGCCTTAATCCTTCATATATTTCTGGTGGAAATGTTTTTAATCCTCAATTATCTAAATAATTGTCTCAAGTCACCACAACCTAAGTTGTTTCACATATTATTAAAATGAAAAATTTCAGAAGTTTTTCTTGCTTAAGTACTCAGATCAGATATGCATAACCGATTTTATTATAATGTGCTAAAACGTTGCTCACTAGTTGGTACTAATAATAGTCCTCAAAGCTAATGTAAGTTTCGATGACGTAAAAATTTAACAGATTTAGTTTTTTGATGTGTATGTGAAAAATCTTTTACTTATTTTTTCCAGTTTTATTGAAGTATATAATTGACTAAGTTGTGTATATTTATGGAATACATGATATTTTAATGTATGTATACATTGTGAAATGATTACTACAATTAAGTTAATTTGTGTAACATATCCATCACCTCACATAGTGAATCATTTTCGTGTGTGTTAACATTTAAGATCTACTCTCAGCAAATTTCAAGTACACAATACAATACTATTAACTGTAGTCACCATGCTCTACAATAGCTCTTCAGAACTTTGTCATCCTCTCTAAGTGAAACTTTGTACCCTAGGACCAACTTCTCCCCTCTCCCCCTCAGACCCTGGCAATCACCATTCTACTCTCTGTTTCTATGAGTTTCACTTTTTTAGATTCCATACATAAGGGAGATCATGTAGTATTTGTCTTTCTATGCCTGATTTATTTCACTTAGCATAATATCGTTCAGCCTCATCCATATTGTCACATATGACAGGATTTCCTTCTTTTTCAAGGCTGGATAGTATAGCATTGCATATATATACCACATTTTCTTTATCCATTCATCCATTGATTAACATGTAGATGCATTCCATATCTTGGCTATCCTGAATAATGCTGCAATGAATGTAGGAATACAGATATCTCTTCAACGTACTGATTTCACATTCTTCGGATATGCATTCCGAAATGGGATTGCTGGATCATATGATAGTTCTATTTTTAATTTTCTTGAGGAATCTCCATACTGTTTTCCCTAATGGCTGTGCTAATTTACTTTGCCATGGTGTAAAACTTTCCCTTTTCTCCACATCCTTGCCAACACTTATGTTTTTTATCATACATTCTAATAGGTGTAAAGTATTTCATTGTGGTTTTGATTTGCATTTCCCTGATGACTAGTGATCTTGAGCATTTCTTTAAATACCTGTTGCACATTTAAGAAATGTCTATTCAGGTCTTTTGCCCATTTTATCAATTGGATTATTTGTTTTCTTGCTACTCAGTTGTTTGAGGTCCTTATATATTTTAGATATTAACCCAGATTATTATATTTGTTTATAATGTATTTATTAACTATGACTTTTAAGGAAAGCATAAGAGAATAAATATGAACAGTAAAGTTATTTAGTCTTGCTGGCATTACATTGTTATGACTCAAGAAAATTTGATAGGTCGAAAGAGTTAATCCTCTTGAACTTAACACTAGATTTTCTTATGAAAATTTATCAAAATCTAGAAACACCACCTTACCAAGATCTGAAAATCAATTTATTTGCATTTAAACTTATATCTATGCATATCCTAATTACTCTCATAAAAATATGCATGAGTTCTACCAACACCACTACTACCTATCCCATTCCAAAAATCTCTTCTGGAAAAGCAGTGAAGATACTCCACCTACTAGAGAGTTTTAAATAAATTTTATTTTCCCCTCTCTCACTCCCTCCCCCTCCAAGGAAATATAGTACTTCATTTGAAAAATTATAGAATTTTGACTCAGATAAACATTTTTCCTAACAAATCATTTTCTGGGAAAGTGCTCCCATAAGACAAAAATCTCTCCTTTACCTATTACTAGCACCCTTGTCTCTTGATCCACAGATGCAATCAAAATCTGAAGAAATACCTTATTTAAAACCGCTGCTCATTCTAATTAAATGGTATTTGTTTTCTTCCTTTTATTGCTAAATTTATCAAACAGAAAGCTTGTATCTCCCACCCACAATTCTTCTTCACTCCTTTCTTCACTGATCTTTTCAATTCTACTACGATCCCATCACATTTAGCTACTTTCTCAGGTAATAAAATATTTATATTCCAAATACAATGGTCTTTTCTTAGCCGTATTCTCCTCCCATCCTTTTTTCTCTGTATTTGGCTCCATTAAAACTCTCTGCAGAAGAGAAGGAAGGAAGGATCTTCCTAGGCATTAAAGGTCTTATCAGTCAACATCATATTTCTCTCACCTGCATAATTTCTCTCACAGCCAACCTGTTCCTAGACACACACTGTCTCCCTCCTAACTCACTTCTCAACTTAGTCCCATCTTCCTTCCAACCAATGCTCTTATGCCTTAACATTTATTCTTGTTAAGGATGACAATGACCTCATGTCACTAAATCCAATGAACATGTTTCATTCTTTACCTGACGTGACCTTTCCTCAGCACTCAAAAGAATTTATAACTTCTCCTTGTTAAAACACAGTAGTGTTTACCTTACTTTCCTCCTAGCTATAGTAATTTTCTCTATCTCCTCTTTCAGGCTCATCTCCTTCTACTCAGCCATTAAATGTTATAAATTCCTCAGGCTCAATCTTAGAGCCTTTCTCATTCTGTACATGGTTTCTAATACAACCACTACACAGACGACTCACAAATATGTATCTTTAGCCCAGACCTCTAGCATCAATCCAAGTCAGTAGCTGCAAACAACAAAAGTTGATTCTGACCAATTTAAACAAAAACAGAATTTGTTAAAAGGATACTGTGTATCACAAAAATTCCCAGAATAGCTACAGACCCCGCCTCAGAGGCTATACAGCAAGGAGCAATGCCCAAACTCACACCACAGATTTGGTGGTCAAGATAACACCACCACAACCAAGCACTAAGAGCTGCAGTTCACATCACTACCATGAGCAATACCACAACTGCCCTAGAAACAGTATCTTACTTTAACTGTCACCACTGCCAGAGAGGATTCTCCCTAGGGCACACTTGCTGATGTCACTCATTCCCAATTCAAAATCTTAGTTGGGTACGTTTGATTAAAGAAGCCTATGCCACATCCATCTCTTCATTCTCCCAGACTATTAAAGGAGAAAATTCTCCAAACATAAGAAGTGGATTTAAATGCTGGGGAGTCAAAATGAATAGCAACTTTCCATTATACCTATCATCTGAGTTCCAGACCCATATATCTAATTGCTGACATGACAAGCTATGTTAGTGCATTCCTGCACTATAACAAAATACCACAGACTAGATAATTCATAAATAATAAAAATTTATTTCTCACAGTTCTGGAGGCTAGAAAGTCCAGGATCAAAGTGCCAGCAGATTGTGTCTAGTAAGGGTTCACTCTCTACTTCCACGATGGTGCCTTATTGCTGCATCCTCCAGAGAGAACAAATGTTGTGTCCTCACATGACAGAAGGGGCAGAAGGGATGGAAGGGACAACTTGCTCCCTTAGTCCGTTTTATAAGGGCACTAATACCAAGCCTTCATGGCCAAATCACCTCCTAAAGGATATACCCCTTAATAATATTGCACTGGAGATTAAGTTTCAACACAAGTTTTGGAGGAACACAGCATTCAAACCATAGGACCACACAAAACACAACTGATGTTTCCCCCCACTCCCCGATTCTGGCCTCTCTCATTGTTCTCTCTTTTCGTGAAGGGGACCAGTATCCATTAATACATATCAAAAACCTAGGTGTCATCTTTGACAATGTTCCTCTCCTATCATCCTCCATATCTAATCCATCATAAGTCCTGCCAATGTTTTCCTCTTAGACATCTTCCAGATCCATCCATTTCCCTCTATTTCAATTGCTACCATATTAGTCCGAGTTATCATCACCCTCTCACCTGGATTGTTGTACTAGCTTACAAATTGATTTTGCCACATATCTATTCTGGCCCTCCTGTCCATTCTCTATCCATCCCACAACAGAGCAATTCTTAAATGCAAATTTAATATCCTCCTTCCCCCCCCACACACACACACTTTAAAACACATCGATGGCTTCCTATTATTCTGAGAATAAAGGACAGAATTCTTTTTTATAATTGGAAAAAAAATTCAAAATTTATTTTTCAACAGACAGCATCAACAAGTACAACTAAAGGTGTTTCTCTGTAGATGTACATTCACAAGATGTACATTATTAGCTCAACGGTGAGAAAGCTGCCAGTGTTCTCTTTAAAAAATGTCACTTCATGGTGTAAACAGGTACTATTATTGTGTTCATTTACAATTCAAGATGAAAAAGCACAACTTGGCAAAAAAAAAAAAAAATTGAGAGATCCTAAAGTCAGGTGTAAAAACTAAGAGACAGAACTTTGGGTAACAGTCTCGATACATACTTCACTAAAGGCCTTCCACATAGAAGGGAAAGACTTCTCCACACAGTAGTTAGAATCTGTCTTTCTCCTTCCTTGTAAAACCATAAGAGCAACATTTCATCATTTGCTCAATGTTATTAATATTACACGTACAATAGGGGATTTTAAAGAAAGGAATCACAAAAACATCTTGAATAATCTAGCTGCTCCCACCAATACGCCAATTCCTAGGTTTAAGACAGAGCCTGGCAATATTCAGTGGTCATAAAATAGGAAAATAGAGACTGACTACAAAAATAACAAGTAAACGATATAAATGAATTAAACCTTTTACACTCAAGACTTGCCTTTTCCAACTTCATAGCCTCCATGCAATACTCAGGAAAAAATCTTTATAATTACTTGGCATAAGTCTCACCAAGGAAATTTTTAAAAAATTAATGTGTGCAGAAGCTTTTTAATCTGATCAGGTCCCATTTATTTATTTTCATTGTTGCTGTGATTGCTTTTGGGGTCTTCTTCATAAATTCTTTGCCTAGGCCAATGTCTAGAAGAGTTTTTCCAACATTTTCTTCTAGAATTCTAATAGTTTCATACCTTACGTTTAAGTCTGTTACCCGCCATGAGTTGATTTTTGTGAGAGGTAAAAGGTGTGGATCCTGTTTCAGTCTTCTACACAGGGCTATCCCGTTTTCCCAGCACTATTTATTGAACGAGGATTCTTTTCCCCAGTGTATATTTTTGTCTGCTTTGTCAAAGATTAGATGGCTATATGAGGATGGTTTTATATCTGGGTTCTCAAGCTTCTGCACAGCCAAAGAAACTGTCATGAGAGCAAACAGACAACCTACAGAATGGGAAAAAATTTTCGCATGCTACACATCCCATAAAGGGCTGATAACTAGAATCTATTTAGAACTCAGGAAAATCAGCAAGAAAAAAATCAAACAACTCTATCAAAAAGTGGGCAAAGGACATGAACAGAAACTTCTCAAAAGAAGACAGAATAATGGCCAAGAAACATATGAAAAAATGCTCAATATCTCTAATCATCAGGGAAATCCAAATCAAAACCACAATGAGATATCACTTATCTCCAGCGAGAATGGCCTTTATCAAAAAGTCCCAAAACAATAAATGTTGGCGTGGATGCGGAGAGATAGGAACACTCATACACTGCTGGTGGGACTGCAAACTAGTGCAACCTCTGTGGAAAGCAATATGGAGATACCTTAAAGAGATACAAGTAGATCTGCCATTTGATCCAGCAATCCCATTACTGGGCATCTACCCAAAAGAACAAAAGACATTCTATAAAAAAGACATCTGCACTCGAATGTTTATAGTGGCACAATTCACAATTGCAAAGATGTGGAAACAACCCAAGTGCCCATGAATATATGAGTGGATTAATAAAATGTGGTATATGTATAACATGGAGTACTATTCAGCTATAAGAAACAATGGTAATATAGCATCTCTTGTGTTTTCCTGGATAGAGCTGGAACCCATTCTATTAAGTGAAGTATCCCAAGAATGGAAAAATAAGCACCACATGTACTCACCTGCAAATTCGTTTCACTGATCAACATCTAAGTGCACATATAGGAATAACATTTAACAGACGTTGGGCAGATGGGAGGGGGGAGGAGAGGATGGGTATATACATACATAATGAGTGCAATGCGCACCATCTGGGGGATGGACACCCTTGAACCTCTGCCGGGGCGGGGGGCAAGGGCAACGTAACCTAAACATTTGTACCCCCATAATATGCAGAAATAAAAAAAATTAATGTGTGAACCTGTGATTCGAAAAAACATACCCTTCCATGAGTTTCATCCCTACTCATATTCAATAGATTAGACACTGGCAAACTAAATTAAGTCACCTGAGATTACCTGCTTAGGTGTTCAGGAAGACGAAGGTATTTGGGAAGTATGGGGAGTACATGGCACTCTTGGGGCTCCAATTAAATTGCATTTAAATAAGCAGCAACATACACACTAACTTCCTAAGGACTAAAATAAGTCCATTTAAGAGCATCCTACTTAAGTAATGTTCCAGGATTGAAGAAATTTTGTAATTCTACAGCCTTAGTATTTTGCTGTTTTTTTTAACACATTAACTGCCATGTGAGTTGTACTTATCTCATGCTAGTTTTGAGCCCAGGGCCTCATGAAGTATATGTAACTCACACTCCTCTTTACCTTGGGAGCCATGTGGTGCACAGGCAACTCACACCACCATGTTATAGCATACATGTTATGTGATGGGTTGTCCCCTGTGTAAAAACCATGCAGTTGGTTTGTGAAAATATTACTTGTTGTTGTTCTTATTGTTACAATTAATATTGACAATTTAATTGCATATAACTCATGCACAGAAAACAATAAAAAATAAACACTTTTTCATTAAATTAGATAGGATCATTTTATTTTTGAAGTTTTCATTCTATTTTCATAATAAAACACTGTGGCCCCAAGGAAAAAAAATTTTTTTCTAGTGTGGCAGTCAATGCGTTAAAAAGTACATTCAAAAAACAAAACAAAAGATAGGTGGCAGCTGG
>RJWJ010025607.1:0-23686 GCA_004363605.1 Indri indri | reverse complement strand
ACAGGTGTTTAGGTTACGTATGATGCCCTTGCCCCCCCTTCCCCCCAAGTCCCAGTCCCAAGCATGTCCATCTCTCGGAGGGTGCGCATTGCACCCTTTGTGTATGCATATATCCGTCCCCTCCTCCCCCTCGCCCCTCCCCCTTCCCCCTCTCTCCCTACCCGACATCCAATAGATGCTATTTTTATATGTACACTTAAAGGGGGCCCGCAGCTTCTAAGGGGCCTAGTTGAGATTCATAACCATATCTGCCTCCACAGCCAGTCGTCCTTGAGGTTGTCTACTCTGTCTAGCCTGTGGTTCAGTGTTTAGTGAGCCTATGTGTTTCAGGGAGAGCTGGGTAATGTGCATATTCCTGGGCCCCAGCACCTGGGATCCTAATTCTATTGCTTTTGGTGAGTACAGTCAAGACTTCCCATTTTACCAGGCGTGCCTCCTGATTGTGAGGCTACCTGAGAACAATATTTGGAGGAGTGCTGGTCTGGACTGACCTGAGGTTCTCCATGCTGGCTGTACGTTGAATCACCTAGAGGTTTACAAAATACCAATGCTTGGCACCTTACCCCTGAGTCTCTTGGGTGGGTCCCAGGCATCAGTATTTAAATGTAAAGTTCTGCCCATTCAGTGTTATAGTCATTCTGATGGATAGAGAGGATTGTGATTCTCTAGTCCAGCTAGTTCTGGTCTCAGTTTCGTCATTGAGTAACTGCAAGATCACTGGTAGTCTTTGTTCTTTCATGGAAATATAAGGTATTGGACTTCACTTTCAAGAAATCTTTCAGATACCTGGCTCTTAGAAGAAAACTAGTTGACATTGAAAGCATTGTTCAGTTTCTCAAGTAAAAATTCCAAATAGCTTATATATGGTTTCTTTCTAGAATTGAAATTTTAAATATCATTTTCCTTTGGCAAATAAGGAAAAACACAATATTTTCTGATTTTGTTTGAGCACTTCCTGTTGAATGAAGATCAGTAATTTCTATAAAGCTGTGAAATGGAATAAGGGAAGAAGGGCAAGGGGTAAAGACAGTTGAGTGAGTGAGCAGAGGAAGGGGCTCCATGCCAGGTCAAGTTTCCTGTTTTGATGGGGCTACCAGCAAACTCTGGAGAAAACAGATAGGGAGGAAAGAGAATGACAGCATTTTTAGATTTAGTAATTGTAGTCATTTTAACCACATTGGATAGTAAGACTTGCCAATACATCCTAGAATTCTAGTTCCAATACACCCTAGAATTCTAGTTAAACTAGAATTCTGCGACTGGAAGAACATGGTCTAAAGCTACAACTCCGTATTCCACAAATATCGCTTGGATGAATTAATTCCAGGTTTATAGAAGGTTCATAGATGCAGAAAATGAATTTGTCCTTTTTGTTTAAATGATGAATACATCTAGCATGGAGAACTAATGACATGCTGCATCTGAATAGTTCATTGCACAGTGTCCTTCAATTATGATGTCATTTGAATAATAACTAGGTAGGAGTATGACAATTTTTTGGAAAGCATCTGAGTGCTCTGAGTTCCTACTGGAATACTGCCTAACCGGAGGTTGAAAACTCAAATGGCCACGGGGGGCCAGGCAAGTAAACTAGAAAGGGGTACCTAGCAGATGGAAAACAAGAAGGGACAATGGGAACCGTGGACAATTTGAGCATGCAAATCCGTCTGAGGGCATTCAGTTACACGTTTTAAAAACCACTGTGCAGGCTCAATAGAACACATCCGAGAGCCGCACATTGCAACTCCTGATCCAAACAAAACCAATCAGTGTCCTCTTATAGGCTTGTATTGCAGAGCTTTAAAGTTATAATCCCTTGAATTATTTGGTAATTCTTTATAGCTCTTAACATGCCATTTCATTGTTTCTTTTCTCCCCCTGAGAAAGAAAACAAAACTGGAAACAAACAAACAAACCCGTGTGTTCTTTAAACTGTAGCAGCTGTGGCTAAACATATGGGAAAAAATTATTTTTATGGATATTATTATTCTCTGTGTACTGTGCCGGATGGGGAGAAAAATCAACTTTTTTTCATGTATACGTGAAATAACATGGTGTAGACACAACATATGCTGCCTTTGTCACTTAGACATTTTCACATTGAGTTTTGAATAGTGTTCAGAAATTTAAGTTAATTTAACTTCTTGATACAGATATATGCCAAAGTTTCTAAGCATAAATCTCCATAGGCTATATATTTTTTAGGGATAAAAGAAAAAAAGAACTTTCTAGCAACACAAAACAAAGAGCTTTCAGGATGTACTTATCTTTACTGGAGTTGACTTTTATTTTCTATCCCTTGGCACAGCATGCTGACCATATAAATATGATTATTTGTTGACCTTGTAAATATAAACAAGAATTGTCAATAAGTGAAATTGTATTTCTGAACACAGAGGTCAGATTCTCCTCTAAGCTAAATAAGCTTGCTTTGTGAGCTTTTAGTATCAAAAAGTAATAAAATGATTTTTTTGTGTGTGAAGCATTTTCAATGAGAGTGGTTAACCGAGTTTTCAGATAATAGGGATTGCTCAGCCTGTGCTACAAAATGGGAACTCAGCAAAATAATCTTGTCCCTCAACTGAAAAGCTGTCCTACATTTTTTTATGGTAGGAAAGGAAATAGGCCTGTTTCAATCTAACAAACATCTAAACTGAGTCCTGGGGGCATCTGATGAACAAGGAAGTCCCTGCCTTCATCTGGAGAGGCGTAGGGCACAGAGCTGTGTTGTCAAATATGGTAGCCACTAGTCACATGTGGCTATTTAAGTTGGAATTAATTAAAATTAAAAATCCAGTTCCTTAGTCTCACTGGCCACATTATAAGTGCTCAATAGCCACATGTGGTTAGTGGCTACTGTACTGGATGGTACAGATATAGAATGCATCTGTCATCACAGAAAGTTCCACTGGATAGCGCTGGTGTCATGAACTGACCTCTGGAGTCAGACTGACTGGGTTTGAAATCCAGCTGTGTGACCTTAAAAGAGTTCCTCGCAATCACTGTGCCTCGGTTTTCCTGATCTGTAAAATGGGGATGGTAATCATAAGAGGGCTGCTGTGAGGATTAAATGAATTTGTTCCTATAAAATACTTTTACAAGTACCTGACCCATGGGAAGTGTACAGTAGACACCGTGGGGCTAATCCTCAATAGAGGTTCAAAAGGACATTGTGAATACTCAGAAGAGGCAACAAATTAATTCTGACCCAGAGAGGCTGAGGAAGCATCATGGAAATGGAGACATTTAAGTAGGACCTAGAACGGTGAATTTTAAACAAGGGAAAAAGGGAAGTTTGTGAGGAGGAAGGGTATTCCAGGCATGCGGAACAGTCTAGGCAAGGGCATGGAGGCCTGAAATTACATGGTATATCTGGGTGACGGCAAGTCACCCAGTTTGTCTGTGGAAAGGGGAATGCAGAAGGCGAGGCTAAAAAGGCAGGCGAGGAAAGATTATGTTGGGCCTTGCATGCCAGGCTGAGGAGGCCAGATTTCATATAAACAAGTACAGAGCCAGTGAAGGTTCCTGATGTGACCATATCTAAGATTTGGAAAGATAACTCTGGTGATATTGTAGAAGATGGATTAAAGTGCAGGTCCAGTAATCAGAAAGGTGAGAAAGGGAATGACGAGACCCTGACCTCAGGCTGAGAGTGCATGGAGGTGGGAGAGAGAGGAGTGTTGATAAGTCTTGGGGATGAATTACATGTGGGGAGGTAGAAAGGGGGTTCAAGGACTTGGGTGGGACTTCAGGAGAAAGGGTTGGTCATCTCATCTCCCATGAAGGTTTTCTTGACCTCTCCAGACAGTGCTGACAGCTCATTGATTTGTGTCTCACATTCTAGCTCTAGGTGGCAGCGCCCACCAGCATTGCCATATGCTAATCTGCTTCTCCCTGTGATGGGCTGTGATTCCATGAGGAGAGGACTAGACCATGTCTATACCTTCATGTGCCATTTCGTGGACCCTCTCATACCCTCTTTCTTGCCAGCGGAGTTCCCCTCTCACTAAAATTCCAGATACCTTGCAATCCCAGCCTCCCTTGCAACTAAGCCATGGGCATATGATTTGATCCTGGCCAACGTTAACTGTGGAAGTACTGGGACTGGGGCTGGGCAAAGACTTTCTTCCCCAACAGGAGAGAGTTGGATGGGAAGCTTCCTGCCTCCTCATGCTTTAAGACACTGTTCTGTGAAAATGTCATAATTAGAGCTGTGGCTACCCTATTGTCCCAAAGAGGCAAAGGTGAATAAATCATAGAAGCTGACTCTGAGCCCTGATATTGTTGAGGCTCTAGACTAAACTTGGAGCTGCCCTTCTCCCCACACCTCCCTCTGCCCCCCAATCTTCATGTCCCCTTTAAATAGGTGTTGTCTTACTTCAGTTGAAATCACCCCAGTGGAAAAAAGGATGGTGTGTGCCCGGTGCTTGCACTGCAGCAAGTACATAATAGTGTTTTATAAAATGTTTATGTAAGTTAAATTGTAAAAAATGAAGCTATTCATTAGGAGTTGTGTATGTCAGGGAGGAGATGAATTTAGTTTTGACTGATTTGACATATCTCAGATAGAGAAAGGGACACAGCCAGAATTAAAGTGCATTTGGATTTCAGGGGAGAGAAAGTCACCAAAGTGATAGATTTGTATGTCCTAGTCACACACACATGCAAATCGACATTGTGGGGAGGTAAGGCCATCTGAGCAGAGCATGCACATGTAAATTCTAAAAAGTGTTGATCACAGATCCTGCATTTTTTTGATAGGGGTGAGGGCAGAGAATGAGAAAAAAAGGCACATAGAGACAGTCATGAGGGGAAGTAGGCTGGAAAAGAGATGGAAGCCAAAAAGGGAAGACACAAAGGGAAGAATGAGGTGGCAATGCCAGAAACCATGGTGGGTTTCTTCCCTGTCCACAGAGTGACAATGGGCATCTGTCCTGTGAATTCTCTCCCAGTGACCTGCGTTTTCTTCTCTGTCTCCCATTCTTTTCTAACAAAGTTAGTTAGATAGAAAACAACTTTTCTGCTACTTGTTATGGACTTGCCATTACTTATCATCTTCTAGGCCATCTTCAAGGTTTCTCAATGCCAGCATTGTTGACATTTTAGATTTTCCTGTGCATGGTAGGATGCTTAGCAGCATCCCAGCCTTTACCCACTAGATACTAGTAGTACATCCCCTCCCTGCAGTGTGACAACCAAAAATATCTCCAGACGTTGCTAATATCCCCTGGGAGGCAAACTGGCCCTCAGTTGAGAACTACTGTTCTAGGCAAAGGCTTTGGTTATATGCCAAAATCTGAAGAGCGAATAACAGGGACTCCACAAATATCTATTAGGAATCATTGGTGAACCCATTAGAACCCATGAAAGAGCCTAACAGATTGGATGGGGGGAGGACAATGCCCATGGGGAGTGGGAGGCTGTGTGCAAGAGGACAATTAGTCTGGACATTTTGGGGAACTTCTAGAGAGTCAATGGGTATGCCAAGAAATCACTCCTGGTAGTTATCAATTGGAGGAGTCCTACCTGCTTTGAGAGATGACTTTGGGGATGAGTGTTTAGAGAAAAGGTTCCCCAAATCAGGAGCTCCATCATAAAAACTAGTTTATGTTTCAGATTCAGGGCTATTAAGTGAAACTGTCTCACTGTACTCAATTCTCTAGGTTTTAAAGCCTGAATAGAATAGAGCATCTCCCAAAATTTCTCCCTTCTCCTTGCTGCTCTTCAGAGATTGTCAGTTTATATACAGCAAAGAGCTCAGTGTCTGTGACAGCACTGCATGTTATCTGCTGGGAGAGTATTAAACTATTCTAGAATCAGCAATAAATTAGGTAGGACAATATGGCAATGAAGAACAAGGGAATAGATATTAGTGAGTAGGTCTCTTTTTAGCCCTGTAATTCCCAAATTAAAAACAACACAGCTGGCATCCTTTTATGAAACATTAGGCAAACACACCGAACTCTCCTCCCTCCTACCATCTAAATTCCTGATATAATTTCCAAGATTCCTCTCCCCCCTGCCATTTTGTTCCTAATAAAAATAGAGAATTTTTATTCGGGGCCATTGAGATTCTGTATTGCTAGAACCAGGGGAAAAATAAGGGAGGAAAAAAAAAAGGCCTAGCATCTTTTGAGCTTTGGCAGTAACCATGGGCTTTAATCACAATCCATGATTAGTGCTAACATCTTTATTTAAATGCCAGTATTGTTATGTCAAGTCAACTCAGGTTAGCTGCACAGTGGCCCTATGAAATCAATGTAGTGAACCTTTCTTCTTGCCTGCAGGTTGGCCCCACACAACCTCCGTCCTGACTTTCCCATCCCCGATCTCTCTCTAGTTCCCAAATGATTAATCACAATATCTTCTATACGGTAATTGGTCCTGTAAGATGTGCCCTGATTTGAAATAATGACTTTTGGAACAAAGGGGAATGTCTCTTTTGATAAGACTGAGACATGCTAAGCTTTAAATTCCCTTCAGGATGAACTTCTTCAGTTCCTAAGAAGAATGTAGGAAGAAAGCAAAATAATATTTAATGAAAACCTACTGTGTGCTAGAATTTTCTCTCATTTGCTTCTCACAGCAACCCTGGGAAGCAGTTAGCAGTATTCTTATTTGACAGATAAACAAATTAAAACTCGAAGAGTTAGTGAAATTTGCCCGAGGCTGTAGTGCTAATAGATGTTGAAATCAGATTCCAAGGACAAAGAGCTGTAGCTGTGCCAACCAGCTCTTTCCACTGGGGCCAGTGGCTGCTCATTCTAGGAAGTGTAGGAACAGAGACAGGAAGCCCTGGACAAATGGAGAAGAGAAGGACATTTTACCTGTGGTGTCTCCCAAACTTCCTTTCTACCTGCATTTAGCTAGGCAGTCCCAAGGCATCTGAAAAGTCAGAGTAATGCTGACCAGTTACTTTAACAAGCATCCCCCAACCTCAGTGCTGTAATGTGGCAGGTGGTTTAATTGCCCCCAATTGTTTAGTCTTCTACTGTGTAAGAAGACTCTCATCCTCATATACCGCTGTGTACCATGCCATGCCTCTCTGTGGGGTTGTACTAGAAAGTACCACAAACTGTGTGGCTTGAACAACAAAAATTTATTTTCTCACAGTTCTGGAGGCTAGAAGTCCAAGCTCTAGGTGCTGGCAAGTTCAGTTTCTCCTGGGGCCTCTTTCCTTGGCTTGCGGGTAGCTGCCTTCTTGCCATGTCCTCACATGGCCTTTTTCTGTGTGCATGTGTACTCCAGGTATCTCTTCCTCCTCTTCTAAGAACTTTAGTCTTATTGGATTGGAGCCCCACCTTTATGACCTTGTTTAACCTTAATTACCTCCTTAAAAGTCCTATCTCCAAATATTATCACATGAAGGTTAGAGTTTCAACCTATGAATCTTGGAAGAACATGGTTCAGTCCATAACAGGAGAGAAGCAGAGTTTCCATCCCATTGACCGAGGCTTGGCCAATGGAATTTGAACAAATGTAATGGTGTCACATCTGAGTGGAAGCTTAAGAGCCTTGCATAGTGGATCTGTTGCTTGTCCATTTTCCCCTGTGCCACTAAAACAGCCCCAAATAGAGGCCAATCCTTCAGCTTGGATTCCGGAATAAAGAAAACATAAGGAGCATAGCCATAGTCAAATAGCAGTTAATATGTGTCTTAGTCCATTTAGTGTTGCTATAAAGGAATATCTGAGGCTGGGTAATTTATAAAGGAAAGAGGCTTATTTGGCTCATGGTTCTGTAAGTGATACAGAAGCATGGTGCCAGCATCTGCTTCTGGTGAGGACCTCAGGGAGCCTCCACTCATGATGGAAGGTGAAGGGGAGCTGGCGTATCACATGGCAAGGGAGGAAGAAAGAGGGAATTCACTCATTACCTTGAGGACAGCACCAAGCCATTCATTAGGGATCTTCCCCCATGATCTAAACACCTCCCACCAGGCTCCATTTCCAGCACTGAGGATGAAATTTCAACATGAGATTTGGAGGGGACAAATATCTAAACTATAGCAACATGTAATATGAACTATAAATACACCTTTGTTGTCATAGGCTATTGAGATTTTTAGGCCTGTTTGTTACTACAACATAAGCTAACAAAAGCTAACTGATACCCCAACAATATAAAAATGTATTTCTTGCTCAGTGACAGTCTGATCCAGGTTAGGTATCTCTCTCCTTTTTGTCTCTTTTTCCAAGTAGTGGCTCAGGAATCTGAGTTTCTTGCATCATGAGGTTCTGTCATCTTGAAGTCTTTGTTTCTAGCCACACAGATGGAAACAAGAGAGAGCCAATGATTTCTTGGGAGATTTCAGTGGACAGGTCTAGAAATGGAGTGTATCACTCTGTCTTCATTTTCGTTTCTTTGATAAGAATGAATCCTGTGGTCCCAACTTAAATGTAGGGGAGGCTTAGAAATATAGTTTTGTGGAATGGCTAGGAAAAGGAAACACTGGTGAACATCTAGCTCCCCTCTGAATAAGTGCCTATTTTCAATATTTAATTCCTGAGGGGCTCTTCTTTTCCCGCTGTTAACAACGCCCCTAGGGTGTTAACTGACCTTGGCATAAACTGTTGGATACGTGTCTGTTTTAACAAAGGGCTTTTAAAGATCAGAAAGCTTTGTGAGCCCCAAAGGAATAAAATGCCGGTGATCTTCCTGACAGATGAGGGTTGAAGCCATATGCAGCTGTTCAGAAAGCCAGTCTTGACTCAACTGGTTCAGTGAGTATTCATTAAGCATTTACGCATGCCCTGGACACTCTCCATATGAGGCCCTATGCAATGTGCCATGGGAAGCAGGAAGTGACTAATTTTGCTTGTAAGGTATTGAGAAGGTTTTATGGAAGAGGTGACATTTGAGCTGGCCCCAAAGACTTCAAGAAGTCTGGAAAATAGAAGGCGGCAAATAGAATTTTAGACAGAAGAGCACCATCATACAGACACACAGAACAAGTACAGTGCGTCGTGGAAAGTGCGAGTTGCAAAGGGTGTCCAGATCACAGCATGCATTGGACCAGGGATGGGGGGAAAGAGATGAAATGGAGAAGGACATAGAGAGTGAGTTGAATGGTGGCTACCCAAAAGATATGTCTACGTGGAATCTGTGGATATGACCCTACTTGGAAAACGGGTCATTGCAGATGTAAATAAGTTAATAAGGATCTCAAAAGAGATTATCTTGGATTATCTGGGTGGACTCTAAATCCAGTGACAAGTGTCCTTATAAGAAAGAAGACACACACACATAGGGAAGGTGGAGGCAGAGATTGGCGTGGTACAGCCATAAGCCAAGGGATGCCTGGGGCCACCAGAAGCTGAAAGAAGCAAGGAAGGATTCTACCCTTGAGCCTTCAGAGGGACATAGGCTCATAGATACTTTGATTTCAGACTCTGGCCTCTAAAACTGTGAGAGAATAAATTTCTGTTGTTTTAAGGCCATGAAGTTGAGGTAATTTGTCATGGCAGCCACAGGAAATTAATAGGTGAGGATATGAAGAGTCTGTTCTCTGTGTCTTGCCAAGGAGTTTGGACAGCATCCTGAGAGCAGGGGATGGGCAGGGGAGGCAATGTTGATCATCTTTAAGAAGGAACTGATATGATCTGCTTTGGACATCAGAAAAGCAACTCTGGTGGCTCTGGAGGATATCGGGCAGTTCCTGCCAGTCTGCTTGTGCTTGGGGAATGGGACGATGGTGAGTTAGTGAGTCTTGAGGTACAGTGGGGATGAAGCTGGGCATCCGCCTTGGCCACAGGCTTCCGTAGTCACTTCTCAACCAGTGAGTTGCCCCAGCACCCTCTCGGAAGATACTTAATGAGCTGCCTTTATCCAGCTCCCTAAATAACAAATTCACCACTAGAGATAAGAGAAAGAATCCTTTTCAGTGATTTCCTTCTGAAAAAAGCAAAAATCTTGTATTCATCTGGCTGTACGGTGCCTATTCTGGAATATTGATCTCAGAAATATTTCTAGTGCAGTGCATACATGTGTGTGTGTGTGGGGGGGTGCCATTGGTGAGCCCCCAAATTCCACTGAGGTTTGTTATAGTTATTTATTACTACATAATACCTCAAAACGTAGTGGCTTAAAACACAGTCCTTTTCTTCTCTCTCTTAGTTCTGTGAATTGACTGTGCTCAGCTGTGCAGCTTTCCTGCTGGCTCTCCTGAGTCTCCCATAGTTGGAGTCTGATAACAGCTAGGTCTGTAGCCATTGGAGGCTTGCCTGGGACACTGCAATGGCTGGGCTGTCCCCCTGTCCATGTAGTCTCAGTACCTCTCCTCTCCACGTGGCTTCTCCACGTGGTCTCTCCAGCAGGGCAGCAGGACTTCTTATATGGTGGTTTAAGGAGATTAAATGGGAGAATTCCAAGAGAGAGGAAGTGGAAACTGCTAGTACTGTTAGAAGCTGGGTCAGAAATTGGGACAGCTTTGCTTCTGCTTCTGTTGGTTAAAGCAGTCATAGTAAAGCAGATTCAGGGAAGGAGAAATAACCTCCATTTCTTGATGGGAAAAGACAAAGAATTGGCAACCATCTTTAGTCCATCTCAAGGCTATTTTTCAAAAGTTGCACTTTTGCCATTTTCCTTAAGCAGAACAAATGGGAATGGAGGCACAGTGCAGGTATTCAATAAATATTTTAAATATTTGATGAATGGATTGAATGAATACCTGAATGCATACATGGAGAAGAGCTGGTCATGTTTTAGAATTGCTAAGGCACCTTAAAAAGAGTATTTGCTAATAGCAAGGACAAAAGAGTTAGATCAGGAAAGTAAAAGAGAAAATCTCTATGTCTGATTAAGAGCTTAATGTCAGCATAGAGTGGTATTATTAATTAAATCATATTACTAACTGCAGGATAGATACATATACCACAATGCCGGGCACGGGGAAGACTCTGTGATTGTCCATTCCCTTGCCATTTAGGTAGGAGATGTGTTACAAAGAAATATTAATGATATTGAGTTTCTTTTTTTTGTGAATTATAATCTAGCAGATAAAACTACTACAGGCATGAATTAAGAAAGATGAGCTATTCACTTAAAAACTTCATAAAATTAAAAAGCTTTTAATTCAATATACGCATTTCATATTTACTGAATAATTCTTCATTCATGAATCATGTTATTCCCTTTGTTTAACTTTTCCTAATATTTACTTTTCTCTCATTCCTACACTAGGAATCCTGAAAGTTGTAAGTTTTCTAACTTAAGGTACTACTATTGCTTTAATATTATAAATTAAATGCTAACAATTATTTTAATGATTCAGGCAGCATACAGAAATCGTATCAAAATGCTGAGGGAAAATACCAGTACGTTTTGGGAAGGTGTTATTCAAATTAAGAGGTTTGTCAGCTGTCCAAGTGGCCATGCCATTTTAAAGCAGGAGTCACCAGTTGTATGCTGTATGATGTGATTCTTCAACATTCACTTCTTTCAGTTGGGCACGTCAGACCATGCACCAGGTATTAATTACCCAAACCAAGTACTAGTACCATTCTCCTGTTTGAACAAATGAGAGGACCAAAGAATAAAATAAGAAACATTAAAAAATGCCTTGAACTTGACAAATCTGTTCCTGGGTACCTTTCCTTGGCCACATCTTGCATCCTCATCTGTCTAGGAACACATCTTCAGCAGGATTTGGCCCCGATTCCATTCAGAAGCCTGTTTAAATTCCACCTCACTCACCGGAGTGGCCTTTCCTGACCTTACTAAAATAGCATCCCTGTTATTCTAAGTTTCTTCTTGGCATGCACATAGAGTTGTTGGTCTCTTGTTTATAATTTGTCTGTCTCCACGAAGAGCAGGGACATTAATTTCTCAGTGCCAGCCCTACAGTGCCTGACACATAGCAGTTGCTCAATAAATATCTGTGAATTACTCCTAATACTAAGCCCCCAAATGTCAGCTTAGTGTAATGCGCAGGAGACGAGGGCTCAGACACTCTAGACTTAGGTATGCGTTTCCACAAAAGAGAAAGACAAACACTGCTGATTTAGGTCCCAGCCCTAGGTTCTGTACGTGGAGACATCTATACCAATTGTGAAAAAAAGCTGCTGGTTCCAGATTACCCTCATTATTTATGGATCATAAAAAAAGAATTATTTCTTCCTCTTTAAAGATTTCTCATCATTGGTATTTATTGTTTCATACTAACCATACCTTTGCAATATTCTTCATGAAGATAGGCTTCCTGCCTTTCATCACACCCCACCCCCAACACTGGCTGCCCTCCTTTTTTGTATTGTAAGTCATGAACTATCTCTGCAGCCTCAGATGATTGGTTGGAAATATCCTTCATTTGGATTATTGAAAGTTTTCCAGATGTGTGGAGTAGCAGTCAGCCAGGAAAATTAAACATCTTATTTTATTGCTGCAAAAAGATTTCTAACTCTTCTTACATCCAAACAAGTGCCCAGAAATTCCAAAGGATCAAAAATGTCATTGTTTCTCAGTACCTCCATTGTCAATTCTATTTCAGGAGCCAATTGTACCCACTCCTAGTTGGGGAGAATAATTGTATGCATTGGATACATACAATTGGAATGAAACTGAGTTTCCAAAATATTTGGTGATGTTATTGAGGTTAGTTTTGTGTTTTTTTAGTGATGATCAATATCTAACTAAAGTAAATGTAGCATCAAATTGCATTATTTCAGTGGCAGGGCGTCTAATTATGATTCAGTTGGTAAATCTGATGCTAAGCATGCAACAACCTTGCTCCTTCATTTATGTTTGCCTTTGTGCTAATTTTCTTTTTAAATTGAACTCTTCAGAAGAGAGCTTAAGGTGAAGACTTTTTATTTCAGTTAAATAGTCCTGGCTCATTCATGGTATATACCCAGCTCTCCTGGCCCATTGCCAGTCATACTTAAAAGGTCGTTGAGCTTATCAAGATGGTTTGATAATGCCTGATAATTTCAGTTCCAGAGAATTCCAAGCAAGAGGTGTGGATTTAGTCTGCTATGCTGAGTAGATGGGAGCACCTCTGTATGCTTACTGGGTCATGGCACTATGGACCAAGACTTGAAGTTGTTAGGGTTTTGTCTGTCTGCTTGCCTTTCCTGTGTCTCCCTAACTCTTAGAGCAGGAAGGAATACATGATTCCCAACTTCCCAAGCACAACGCCAATATTTGGGTGATTGAGAGATGGAGAAAATTCCTCTGGTTGCTTGAGACAGTGATTTCCAGGCTGTAGCCACTCCCAGGAAAGTCTCTGTGGTAGGGGTAGTTTATTTAACTCATGATAAGACTGACCTTTGTCATAAATGTAAAGAGAGCATTTGGGGGAACAATTTCAGTTCCTACATGGAGAAGTCATGTGTTTTTACAAATATAATTAGGTGGCATTTAGTATTTTGAGATGATAACTTGATTTGGTGAAGGAGGCTCCTGTCTTTTCTAGAACAATCACTTGTTTGTAATTACTTACATATTTGTGTTCCTTTGATATTATAAACTCTGAAGTTATGAACAATGTCTATCTCTCCCACTGTTCTATCCACGCCTTGCAGAGAGTCAATAAGTTTATAACTTTAATGATGAAGGAATGAATGATGTCTTTCAAGTTAATAGCAGTTACTACCCAAGATCATTTGTTATTGTTGTCATTTAATTTGTTTGTAGAGGAAGAGGAACCTGCACCATATTATGTAAACGGCAAAAACATGGGCAAGACAAATTACATGCAATTGGTCTTTTCCTGTTGAAGGTCAAGGTCTTTCATATATACCAGTTTGTCAATAAACTTTGGCTTTTTGTGACACTGGATTTCCAGTAGTACAATAAACTATTGGTGATTTTTTTTTTTACAGTACTGTTGGGAGGTTTTAAGAGGTGATTATTATGAGAATGCCATATGTTTACCTGTAGGTCATTCTGGTATTTACTTGCAACTGCATTCTCCACGGCCCCTAGCACTTGGTGAAATATAGAAGCATTTTGCCCTTCCTCCCCGACAGTTAGCCATATGCCACTTAATATCTGTAGGTACTTCTTACACATCACTCCCTCCTGGAGAAGAAAAACAGCTTCCACATACAATGGCTTATTCCAAAATTTGTTTAAGAAATACTTCAGCCTCAAGTATTTAAAAGCTTAAAGAGCAGTACATTTGTTGGAATAAGTCCAGTGTTCAAAGTTTGAAGAAATCCAGTGGGCTTCAAACAAGCTTCTAGATTTATCCCATAGTTTAAAAGACTTCGGCAAGGGAGACTAAAGGCATGGAAGTTATTTTTAGCACTGCTGAAATTGTGGAGGAACTTTCATCGTCTGCAAGTTGAGACGGCTTTTCTGCTGTGCTTGAAACATCAGGTCTTCTTCCTCCTTCCTGAGGCAACCCTGGCTTCTAAGCCAGTGTTTGTGAGGCTAATAGGAGTCTTGTCAATCGTCACTCATCGGTTGTCATCAGAGGCTCCAGGAAGAACATATTCAGTGGAGACGTGAAGAAAACACAGATGCTTGTAAATGTTAAATCTTTGAAGATGGACAAAGGCTAAACAAATTAGCTTCTGGTTTTGATGCATGTAAAATAGCAAGGTAAAGGCCTGTGCCTATCCCTTCCAGTGTAAACTTATCTTTAAAAAAGTTATATTTTAGCAGAAATTTATGCTAGATTTTACATTTTAGTAGTAAATTTGCTTCAAACGGTTACCCTGTGGAAATTTCCCGGGCAATTTTGTTTTTCTAATTGCAAGATGCATTTTAAAATTTATCATTACTTAAATAAAAGTGTAATTACTTAAATAGGCACAGAGGAAGCACAAGGAAAATTCCAGTTATAGTAGAATTAAGGGAGAAGTAGTAACTTCCTACCTCATGAAATCTAATGGAAATGAGAAAGTAGAACTTTCCCCAAACATAGTGACATTTGTTATTCATTTAGGACCAGACTTTTTGTCTGTCAAAGGAGTGTTAAGGATTAGGTTGTCTTCCATAATATTGGCCTCTTATTTTTAGAATATATAAAAGGAAAGCACACAAGATCAATTTTTACTGTGGTTAAATGTACATAAAATTCACCCTTTCAACCATTTTAAAGTATACAATTCAGGACCATTTAGTACATTCACAGTGTTGTGCAACCGTCAGCACTAGCCAGTTCCAGAACATTTTCATCACCCCAAAGGGCAATCCTGTACCCATTAAGTAGTCACTTTCCATTTCCCTCTCTTCCCAACCTGTAGCAACCAAGTACCAGACTTAGGCAAACCAGTAAAATCTGCATTCTTGCTCTTTGTATTTGCTTGTTCTGGATATTTCATATAAATGAAATCAATTTTTTAAAAGGGTAAAGTCCAAGCCAGCCATAGCCATCATTTGATAAGTGGCATAAAAGCAAATGGTTGGATTTTATAATCTGGGGCTCTTCCTTCTGCCAGCTGGCTATACCCTAAGTCAAGGACAAATAGGAGGCTCTGGATTACTGAGCAGAAATGAGTACTAGAATAGCTGTAATAGGTACTGTAGATGAAAACCTGGAATTTCTTGTGAATTCCTGTGTCCCAGAACCAGAAATTTAGGCAGAATTCCACAGGGGACTGACTCTTCAATCATTACAGTGACCTCAGTCAGGTACTTGAAATTACCCATGCTGAGCTGTGAGAATTCCTCCACTTTCTCCGTCTCTCCTACCCTTCCTTCCTTCTTTGTTTTGCAAACAAGCTTTATTGAGCATGTCAACACTATGGACACCATGATGTACAAAGCAGGTGTTTTCTCTGCCCTCACAAAGTTTATTTACCCTTGTATGGAGGCAGGCAATGGAACAAATAAGCACATATATAACCACATGGTGTTATAAGTATTGCAAAGGAAAATAACAGCATGCTATGACTGTGAATAATTGAAGTGGTAGCTCCTTTATACTGGGTGTTCAGGAATGGCCTCTCTGAGGATGCCATATTCAAGCTAGGATCTGAAGGATGCAAAAATCCAGCCATGTGAAAAGTGGTATGTAAGAGTTCCAGGTAGAAGGAATGGCATGTACAGTGCGGCACTGTGGAAGAAGGAACATCACGTGTTCTACTAAGAAAAAGCCAGAAACGTAGTTGAGTGATATGAGGCTGGAGAAGCAGCTAAGGGCCCAATCATAACAGGAGTCTATAGTCCAAGGGACAGAATTTATCATAAAAGCAAGGACCAGCCATTGGATGGTATCTCATGTAAGAGAGAGATTTGATCCAATTTATTTTTTAATAAGTCTACTTGCTGCTGTGAGGAGATAGGATTAAGAGGGCAAGAGTAGACACAGGGAGCCTAGTTAGGAGGGTAATGAAAAGTCCCAGGTGAGTGATAGTGGTGGCCTGGACAAGATGGAGATACATCTGTTCATACAATGGTCGTCTCTTGAATCCTACATCTGTGCTAGACAAAATAGAATGAGCGTGCATGTTCATATTATTGAGAAGTTGTAATTTGATAGCTGAGCAGTTGTATGGATCACAAAGTTTAAAATATTTACTTTTTGGCCCCTTAGAAAAGAAGTTTGCCGATCCCTGCTACAGATTATTCAAAAGCCTCCAGAACTGGCAACATCAAGTACCCCAGCGAGTTGGGGAGAAGATGGAATTGTAAAAGGGGATTGGATGAAAGTATGTTTAAGCGGCAAGTAGATTTCCAGTTTCTCAGATCCTGTACAAAAGGAACATCCAGAGATTTTAAAAAAAGAGTTCTTTTGTCCATATAATATCCCTTTATGAGGCTTGGAAATAAAGAGGATACAAATCAGGAACAAAGTTAGTAAATTGATGCAGTTTAAGAAACATTTATTGAATACCTCTGTGTGCTAAGCAGAAGATGGCACCATTTTCCTTCAGAATGTTGAAGGCAGTGCTCTCATGTGTGTGTTCTCAGTCCCAGCATTGCTGTTGAGAAGACCAAAGCTATTCTGATTTTTGATCCCTTGCTTTGTGACCTGATGTTTCTGTCTAGTAGCTGGTGGGGTCTTCTCTTTGTTCTGCTCCTTCGTCAAGATGGGCATTGGTTTGGGTTTCTGGTCATCCATTTTGTGGGTGCTCACTGGGCCCATTCAGTCTCAACATTCATGCTCTTCAGTACCTGAAATTTTAAAAATAATTCCATCAATAACTTCTTGTCTATCATTTTCTTTTTATTCTTTATGGATATCTTATTACATTCTGAGATTGAACCCTGACTAGGCTGATCCTTTGTCTTTTTTTCCCGTCCACTTTTGGGACATTTACTCAATGCTATTATATTTATTTTTAATTTCTAAGAACTCTTTTTTTTTCTAATTTCTAGATGTTCCTTTTGTACAGGTCTGGGAAACTGGAAATCTACTTGCCGCTTAAACATACTTTCATCCAATCCCCCTTTTTACAATTCCACCTTCTCCCCAGCTCCCTGGGGTACTTGATGTTGCCAGTTCTGGAGGCTTTTGAGTAATCTGTGGCAGGGATCAGCAAACTTCTTTTCTAAAGGTCCAAAAAGTAAATATTTTAAACTTTGTGATCCATACAACTGCTGAGCTATCAAATTACAGCTTCTCACAACTGCTCAACTCTGCTGTTGTATCAGGAAAGCAGCCACAGATGATTCGTAAATGAATGGGCATGGCCATGTTCCAATAAAACTTTATTTACTGACCCCCCCAGGGGTCTATGACATGAATTGGGCCACACTGGCTTTCCCCACTGCCCATTTTAGGATTTAGCCTCCTTAGGTCGGCTAACTTCCCTACCTCTGATCCATCTGCTTTCCAGCTTTTAAAATTTTGTTGCTGTTGTTTGTCCCCTCTCCAATTATTATTTTGAAATTATATATCTTTAATGCTTTATAGTCATTTTACTGGAGTTTCAGGAGTGAAAGTAAATAAATGTTTTGCTTCTTCAATCATCTTTACCTGGAGACTACAGGTGAGCATTATCAATAAAAGGTAGCATGAAGTATGAAAGGTTGGCACTTCCATTACTTTTTTCTGTAATTGGACTCAGACACCACATACCATTTACATTATTTTACCTGTATCACCTTTTTGAAGGTCCCACTAATTTGGGTCCTTTAATCTTCATTTTCTTTTCTTGTGATACAAATTTCACTGTCATTTCAGCCTTTATCTAGAAATCTATTTCCAGCAATGGGTGGGATCTTAGCATTTTTGATTTCATGTCAAATTAATAGAACATAGATTTTAGGCAGTGCAGGCAGTGTAGGAGGCTAACTTGCAAAAAGCAGGTGGGAAAAACCGCCCTCCCAAGGAGGGGCCAGCCAGCATTAGCCTAACATGCTCTGATAATCTGAAGGCTGCAGCTTCTCTGAGTGCCCACCAGGGGGAGAACTGAGGCCACCAAGAGCAGATGCTAGTTCGTGCACCCTGGGACCTCAAGCAATAGTGGCAAATAGGACAGGAAGCCACTCTCAGTCAGCAGCTCCCAAATAGAAGCAGGAGTAGCAGCACCTATGTTCCCAAACTGGGATTATGCTCCACAATCTCCTCCCTTCCTCTCCCAGAGCAAACCGCAGCTGTTCTCAGGGTAGCGTTGCTGAGGAAAGAGAGCTGGGAAAGCAATCCACTGTTTCTTCCAACTAGGGAATGCTGGTTCAATGTTTAAGGAAATACCATTGGAGCAGCAGCTTTAGGACTGGACTGCACAATGGGATCACCTGGGAAGCTTGGAAAACTGATGCCCAGGCCCCGCCCCAGACTGTTGACATCAAACTCTGAGAGGGCGCGGCCCAGGCATTGGCACCATAAAGCTCTTTGGGTGACTCCTGTGCACAGCCAGGTTGAAACCTCGTGTTTCAAAGCACAGCCTTACTTGGATGTCTTTCTGCTGCAGTGTGTCTCCCCATACGACTGCTGACTACCGTTTTACCTGTAATCCCAAGCATTCCTCAGTGGTTCTCAAAGTATGGCCTCCTAACCAACGGCGTCAGCATGACCTGAGAACTTCTTTGGTGGAAACTTACCCCCTCCCCTTTCAGACCTACTGAATCAAAAACTGGAAAGGGGCCCAAATCTTTGTGTCTGAACAAGCCTTCCAGGTAATTCAGCTATACACTTAAGTTTGAGAATTGCTGTATCCTATTTAAGAGCAAATGTCTGGGGGTGCCTCTCCCAAGGGATTTACTTATTTAATATTAGCTCACTTTCCTCAGCAGTAGTAAAATGACACCAGGATGTGACATGGAGCAAATGAGTGGATAAAGCAAATGTGTATACACAGTGGAATACCATTCAGCCATAAAAAAGAATGACCTCTTGTCATTTGCAGCAACATGGATGGAACTGGAGGTCATTATTTTAAGTGAAATAAGCCAGGCACAGAAAGACAAATATCATATGTTCTCACTCATATATGAGAGCTAAAAAAAGTTGATGTCATGGAAGTAGAGAGGATAGTAATAGTTACCTGAGCCTGGGAAGGGAGCGTGTGTGGTGGGTGGAGGGAGGGATGAAGAGAGCTTGGTTAATGGGTATAAACATATGCTTACATAGAAGGAGTAAGGTATAGTGTTCCGTAGGACAGTAGGGTGACTACAGATAACAAAAATGTATTGTATATTTCAGAGTAGCTAGAAAAGAGGAATTATTCCCAGCACATAAAAATGATAAGTACTCAAGGTAATGGATACCTCAAATACTCTGACTTGATCATTACACATTTTACTCGTGTAACAAAATATCACATGTACTCCATAAATATGTACAAACATTATTTATCAATAAAACAGTTTTTTAAAATAAAAACATTTTTACTTTGGAGAGGACATGAGGAATCTCTAGAGTATAATTATGGTCTTAGAACATAAGATTTTTAGATGTAAGTCTATCAGAATTATGTCCTATTTAATTAATAAATAATAGCTCAAATTTAGGCACTATTTTTAGCACTTTTCATAGACTATCTCACTTAATCTTCATATAACAAACCTATGAGGGAAATATTATTATTTTCCTATTAGTACTAACAAGGAACCTGAGGTACAGGGAAGTTAATTTACTTATTCAAGGTCACACACAGGAAATAAGTGGCAGAGCTGGGGGCCCTTCCCCAGCGTTCAAGATCATAGCTACACAGCCTGTACATTTAGTTTTGCAAATGGATGATGCCTTCATGGAAAAGAATCAAATTACGATAAAATATAAAACTGAGCAAAAATGTAAATCTTTGAGCACAGCACGTATCTACAATCCTTTATCTCGATTCTGAAATCCTCCAAAGCTTGAAAAAGAGTTTCATAAATTTGGCCCCAGAACTCATTTGCCTACAAAACCTGAACTGAACCAATGTGAAGTTGTGCATAATTTTTTTGTACTCCCCATAATTTAAATATTCACATTTTTTGTGCATAGTTCTTGTGGTTTCCTACTCCTTGCTGGGGCAAACTCTGCTAGGGCTGTTCCATAATGTGTGGCTATGCAGATCCAAGGTGCTATATGCCAAGTATTTCCAACCCTCTACCCTCTAGGCACATTGTAGGGTTGCATTTCCCTTCCCTTTTGAAGTTAGGTATTATCATATGGCTTGATTTGGCCAATGAAATGTGATTGGATGTGGCATATGTCATTTCCAAGCAGCACTTTCAGGAGGCAGTTTGCGATTAGCTCTAACTCTTTTTCCAGAGTTGCTGGAACTCTGACCAGCAACATTCCTGATGGTGCTTGCTCTGTGTGTTGGTTAATTCTATGTGTCAACTTGACTGGGCTAAGGGATGCCCAGATAGCTGTTAAAACATTACTGCTGGATGTGACCCTGAAGATGTTTCCAGAAGAGAGTAGCATTTGAATTGGTGTACGGAGTAAAGAAGATCACCGTCCACAATGTGGGTTGGCACTGTCCAATCCTTTGAGGTCCCAAATAGAACAAAGGGGTAGAGGAAGGGTGAATTCTCTCTGCTTGAGCTGCAACATACCTCATCTCCTGCCCTTAGGCATCCATGCTCCTGGTTCTTAATGCTTTCAGACTCTGACAGGGACTTACACTGTCCTCCCCAGCCCCATTCTCGGGCCTTCCGACTTAGACTGAATTATACCACTGATCTTCCTTGTTCTCCAGTTTGCAGAGGGCAGATTGTAGGATTTCTCATTTTCCATAACCATGTGAACCAACTCCTATAATTAATCTCCTCTTACATATATCTCGATATATCCTATTGGTTCTGTTTCTCTGGAGAACCCTCAGTAATACACTATGACAGTCTGGGACCTGGAAGAAGATGCAGAGAAGAGCCCCCACCAAGTTAGATTTAGATATAGGGGATATTTGTTACTGGAACATAAGCTAGCCTATCCTAACAGATACAAGGGTATATGTATTATACCACCTTACCTTTTTAAAATCTGAAAGATTCTGAATTCTGACACAGATCTGATCATAGAGTTTCAGATAAGAGATGGTGGATCTTTATTTGAATATTTGAAATTGGGATTTCCCCCCCCCCCAAGACAATTTGAACTGTGTCATAACTGTGAGCACAGCTATTTCCTAAAAAGAGTAAACTAACCTCTGAGCAAGATCCTCTGGATTGAGCTCTTGTAGGTCAGGGATTGTCTCATTTATCTTGGTAGCTTCAGTGCCTGATATAAAGTGAACAGTTGCTGAATAGGTACTAAAAAATGTTGGCATAAAGACAGTTAATTCCTGAAGCTCGAGTCTCCATGGGAAAGAGCAAAGAAAGCAGACATAAAAGGTGAAGGCAAAAGTTATCCATTTGATCTAGTTCACAATTTTGCCTTGTTTAAATAATGAACTGGAGTCAGGGCAAACCCTGTTTAAAAGAACGGTATATTGGCTGTAAGTAGATGCTCATTGGGTGGATGCTAGGACTCACTGAGACAATTTGAACAAGTATGGCTCTTATCACAGAATTGTGTTTTAGCTAACCTGCAGTAATTTTAGCTATTAATGTTAATGAAAAATAAGTAGCAATCCTCATGAAACTCTGTATAAGGGAGGGGAAATTGGCTAATAGTATGGTTTTCAAACTGGGCCTTACTGTGTTCTTTGGTGTTACAGACTGAATGTTTTTGTCCCCCACCCCCCAAATTCACACATTGAAATCCTAACACCCTATGTGATGGTATAAAGAGATAGGGCCTTTGGGAGGTGATTAGGTCTTAAGGGTGGACCCCTTTAAAGTGGGATTAGTGCGTGTATAAGAGAGATCCCAAGCTCTCTCACTCTTTTTTTTTTTTGCCTTGTGAGGACACAATGAGAAGTTGGCTGTCTACAACCTGGAAGTGGGCCCTCGCCAGAACTCAACCATGCTGACATCCTGATCTTGGACTTCTAGCCTCCAGAACTGGGAGAAATACATTTCTGTTGTTTGTAACTCACCTAGTCTATGATACATGGTTATAGCAGCCCATATTTATGAGACATGTAGATTATGAAGCACCTCTTTACTACACCTGGGGTGGGGAATCTCAGAGCTCTTGGGGAGGGGCAGGGGAAAGGCCTGAAGCAGCAATGCCTGCTCCAACCTCAACAGCTCTGCTTGACCACTATCATCAATTAGCATCCACCATAGGATTTTGTTGGACAGAGGGGATATTGTGGATAAAAACAACCTTGAAAGCCACTAGAAAAATATATTTTAGAGACATCTTCAGCAGCAAGTGTTGAAAACCAAGGCTTTTTGATAAATTTTATTTTAAAATAAAATGAATCAGTAAATTATTCATAGTCCCTGGTATTCTGGCCAATTAAGGTTTTAATGTAGCATCTTGATATAACATTTGAAAGAAAATATTTGATGCTCTAGCAATCATGAGCATATGAATCCTTAGAACATTTTCCCTGCCTCCTCAAAAACCAAATTATAGATTTGGAAATTTGTAGTTTAATCACATGAGAGTTTAACTTAGCTAGAATTTAATGCGATGTTCCATAAAGCTCCTAGAATCTCCTCCTTGACTCAGGAATTAGTGGTTCTTTAGGGCACTTGCTATTAGTGTGTTCTGACTTAAGGCAAAATTAGAGACTTTGAGAAGAGGCTGTTGTATGGAGTCTATTTTTGTGGTCCTGTTAATGTGATAAATATAATGGCAATGAGTAACATTAGCTCAGTCTGGGTTTTTTTTTTTTAATTTTCTTTTTTTTTTTACTTCAGCATATTATGGGGGTACAGATGTTTAGGTTACGTATGTTGCCCTTGCCCCTCCTCCCCACTAAGTCAAGGTTTCAAATATGTCCATCCTTCTGGTGGTGCACATTGCACTCTTTGTGTATGCATATACCCTCCTCCTCCTCCCTCCTGTCCCCTCCCCACTCCCCCCTGCCCCACATCCAATAGATGTTATTCTTATATGTGCACTTATGTGTTGTTCAGTGAATACCAATTTGATGGTGAGTACATGTGGTGCTTGTTTTTCCATTCTTGGGATACTTCACTTAGTAGAATGCGTTCCAGCTCTATCCAGGAGTATACAAGAGGTGCTATATCACCATTGTTTCTTAAAGCTGAATAGTATTCCATGGTATATATATACCACATTTTCTTTATCCACTCATGTACTGATGGACACTTGGGTTGTTTCCACATCTTTGCAATTGTGAATTGTGCTGCTATAAACATTCGGGTGCAGGTGTCTTTTTCATAGAGCGACTTTTGTTCTTTTGGGTAGATGCCCAGTAATGGGATTGCTGGATCAAATGGTAATTCTACTTGTATCTCTTTAAGGTATCTCCATATTGCTTTCCACAGAGGTTGCACT
>RJWJ010025606.1:0-23742 GCA_004363605.1 Indri indri | reverse complement strand
TGTTAAAATGTTCATAAAACCTAAAGTGATTTACAGATTCAATATAATCTCCATCAAAATACCAATGTCATATTTCACAGATCTAGAAAAAATAATTCTATGCTTCATTTGGAACCAGAAAAGAGCCCAAATAGCCACAGCAATCTTAAACAAAAAGTATAGATTTCTTTAAATTTTTGCATTCTATGGATAGAGATATAGACCTACATTTCTAGTAGTGATTGAGACTGAGTTTTCTAGATTTGGGAGACAAGGAAACAGAGAATTCGTTACAATCTTGCAACAAGTCAAGGTCATTGAGGGAATCGTACAGTTGCCGGGGGGCAGTTGACCAAAAAATGAGTCTTGGAGGATGCAAAGGTTAGATGATATTTAAGTAGAAACAGAGTTCTAATAGAGGTAGTTAGAAAGTGAAAATAAAAAGAAACTGAACATATGAAGGGAGGAGAATATTATAAGAATGAGAGAGTGAAGTGGACTAGAGTATGAATGCTATAGAGGTCAATGAAAACCAGGAGAGAATGGCTGTAGGGTTTGTCAAGGAGATAAAAAGCCTTACTATATCAATTCAATGAAATGTTGGCTTATAAGTGAGGAAAAGATTAAGGAGGGGTGAAATAATAGGAAACACAGCAATTGTACTAGAAGTGCATGTCAGCCTATCAATGTGATGTGGCCAGAGTTAAGAATATTCATACATGTATCTGAAATGCTACCCAAGCCTTAGCTGAGCTTAGAATATCTGTCATATTCAAAGAAAATTGTACTTAACATTGTCTTTTTTTCATTCACATGCAAATTCAATTTTCGTCCTCAGTTGATTATAAAAATTGCAAGCATATATGACACATATGTCACTCAAGGAATTGATGAAGAAACTAAATTTCAAAAAATTCTCATTAAAAACTTCTGACAAAGTAAGAATGGCATGTAAGTAAAAAAAAAAAATACAAGCATGCCATTTGCAAGAGGATCTTAATTTAGCAAGGGAGGTCTATCTTCTAGAATGTATTTTAATGAAACATATCCCTAATATTCATATTATAAAATTGTTCCTAGGTTTATTGCAGTATAATTGACAAATAAAAATTGTGTATACCTAAGGTATGCAATGTGATGATTTGATGATATAATATACCTTGTGAAATGATTATCACAATCAAGTTAATTAACATATCCATCACCTTACATAGTTTCCTTTTTTTCTTTTTCGTTCTTTTTTTTTTGTGGTGAGAACACTTCAGAGCTACTGTCTTGACAAATTTTCAGTATGCAATACAGCATTTTTTACTATGGTCAGCATGCTGTACCTTAGATCCCCAGAACTTATTCATCTTATAACTGACAGTCTGTGCCCTTTGACTATTCCCTCCACCCCCTCCCCTTTCCCTCCACCCACTAGTTTCTGGCAACCATCATTCTACTTTCTGCTTCTGTGAATTCCACTTTTTTAGATGACATGTATAAGTGAGATCATGCAGTAATTGTCTTTCTGTGCCTGGCTTATTTCAATTAGCATAATATCTTTCCTGACTACCATTCACAGATAGATATAGTAATATAGATTATCACCTGTCTTAAAATCAGCTATGGAAAGAATACCATAAGCTTTAGTAATTTTACATTTACCGAGATATTTTAGAATTCATATTTTAAGGAACAAATTCAAGCAAAATTAGATTTCACCAAATTATGTTTGTTAAATGGAATAACTTATTGCAATAAAAATAGTTTGTTTTTAAACAGGGAACCCATTATACAAATATCACATTTATGGAGGTTTAGAATATAGAATATGTAAAAAAGTATTAAAAGTTTAATAGGTTTTTTAGCAGAAAGAAAAATTTTAACTTAACATTAATTGAATAGATTGACTTTAAGACAAAGCGTATTAAAGATTTGGGTTAACAAGTAGTTACTAAAAAAGTTACTCTTAAATGATTACTGATTCTAGATTTAAAGATTGTATTTTATACATAAAATGGGATATTAGTATATTTTATCACATAGAAGTGATAAAAAGTGAAACATATATGTATATTTTTTAAAAACTGAGAAACATTTTAAATGATACCTAGGAAAGTTAACATTCATATTGAGAGACAATACATGTAAAATTGCAATTTATTTTTCTCACAATTAATTTTTTAACCAATCACTCCAATATTACTCATTAGGAAATGAGGAAAATCTAATCCCAAAGGTTAAAAAATACAAATTAATTGCTATATCTTTTATTGTTTTTCTTTGATTTTTTGCATATTTACAGCATATTTTATAGACAATTTATTTGGAGACATTGGCATTTCAGGACAATTGTAGAAACACATAAAAGGATAGGATAAATTATATTAAATTTATAAAGAATAAAAAGCAGACCAAAAATGTTTTTATGAATGTGCATAAGGAGATTTGTTATATCTATTATATTAGACAGATATAACTCACACATGCTTTCTTTCCCTGCTCATTGAAACCATTTGGAATCTGTTGAGAGCCTGTTTTGCTTTCCACAAAAGCCTAATTAAGGGAGTACTAAAACTTTGTATGCCCTCTTGGTGCATATGTGGTGATATCAACATGAACATCCAAACCAAATTTCGGTTTGCCACATCCATCTCTTGTCATTACTAAGAGGTGAATATGACATTTCATAATTGTTGGAAAAGGTGGTTTTGTGTGCAGTTTTATATGTCTGTTGACCCCTAGTTGGCCACATAAGAATGGTCCTTGAGCCTGGAACACTTCCTTACCAAGAGATAAAGCACCCACTTGGCAGATGACAGGCTTATCGCCTTTTGTGGGAGTGTTTTTCCCTGTTCCAGACTCAGTGAGTGTTCTTTCTTCTGTTTAAGCATGGACATCAGTGGCCCACAGCCACCGCTCAGTCCTGGTCATGGTCCTTCCACCCACAAGAGAGGCACACAGAAGAAAATTGCTTTGAGTTAGCTGCCAGGCAATACTCACTAGCCAAAGGGGACTGGCTCACACTATCAGAACTGATCTTGCTCTGTTTCTTCTCTATGTAAGTAAAGTGTTGTTCTACCCAGATCTTGATTGTGTTGTTTTCCACGGTGACTCCAATACCAAAATGCAACGGGCAGAAGTTTGTGGAGTCTTCCCCTGGTATTGAAAACAATGCACAGTGCTCTGCTGGATGACAATTGGTTATACAAATATAACTTTATAATAATATTTACTTATTCCCTCAGTTTTAAAACATGCTTATCATGAATAAACTCAAAAGAGGAGTGTAGCTTCCTAACAAGGGACTTTGGACACAATTCAATTTAGTTTATTCTTATGGCCCCATGATTGTGGTGAATGGATCAGGATTATTTTAAGTTTATAAAACTTTTTACTGAAACTGTATAAGGGAAAACATGTACTTAAAAGCCACCTGTCTGAAGTACACATTTTCTTAGTGTCAATTTTATAATTTTAGGCATGATACATCCAGTAACACCCACTCTGATGTATAATAAATGTGAGAAGTTTACAAAATACATTAAGAGATAAAATAATGTCTGAAAGGAAGGTTGAAGTTCAAAATGCATAAAATAAATTTTATATTAAATAGAATACTTAATAAAAAGGTAATGCTTCTAAACCTAGAGCATTTAAAGTTAGCATAAAATCAGTCAACATTGTTTAGTGCTTAATGTATTTCAAGACACAAGACAAAGAAAATTCTGTTAAGACTGTTCTGAGGGGAAACATTTAGTTCATGTAAGAAGCTGCCTTACAGCTTGACTTTCTCTTTGCTGCAATGAATGGCCTTTTATTTTCCCTCCATCTGGATACAAGTCCTTTGTCAGGCCCAAAGCAGAATTTCAGAAGGAGACCTAAGAGGAACAGTAAGAAACCAGTGAAGCCGAGAAGAACCAACAGTAATTATGCTTTGGGTTGTTTTCATTGTTTATCTGAGAATAATCATTTGACCACTTTGAGTAATCAGATAATCAGCAGGGAATCTCTCCACTCAAGACGAGTCAATTAAGATATAATCCTGGTTTGCATTATATTGTGGGAGTTGTCTGACTCTGGGTGAGAGACACTATAATTCACATTTGTCACTCTGACCCATCTGAATCTAGCCAATGTCAAGCAGCCAAGTCTCATAATTCAACTCAGTCTGCGTGAATTCTCTCATAAAACTAAAAATTTGAGTCACATAAAATTGCCATTTTGCAGGTTAAAAACAGTCCCAAATCAGCATTTTTGAAAAACAGATCATTAATATCTTACCCTTTAGTGTAATAAAGCTAACTGACACCTTTTAGGTGTCATTTGGTTCAATGGCTTTACTATAATTTTATTCAGATCAAGGCCTGTGTCATTAGAACAATTTTTGTATATTAATAAATTATATTGTATAGTAAGCAATCCTATAAATAATCAAAACAATCAGTATATTTCTATTACAAATTGTCTTAATTTATAATATCAAAAGTTTATACTATTTACTGAGAAATTTAGGAGAGAATAGATCTTTTTATGAACTATTATTATTTGAATTATAAATACTCATAAGCAGCCAACTCATGCTACCTATAATTTTCTCAAAGGTGTTATTGAATATTTTTCTGGTTGAAACTTTATATCATAAAATTTCTAGTAGATTAAATTAAAGTCAAAGTCATTTATGGGGCAACTATAAATATAAAGTGAGATAATAAACAATTGGATTAATATTTAGAAAATCTCAATATTCTGTTCTGTCAATTAACTTTAAAATTACAGAATAATCATGCAGTTCTGGGCTTGGAAGCAGGAAGAAACATAATTGAAGTAAAGTCTATACTATAAACATCCTACAGTAATCATAAAAATATTAGAAGGCACAACAAATGGTAATTTATTATTATTGCAAACCTCTCAAAAGTGTTTCCTGATAGGTTCTTGAGGGCATGCTTTTAATAACCTTTGGAATACATATATAGGCTATAGATATTTTCTGCTTACTGGTATGTATATAATGTCGGTCTTTCATTTCAATCAAATTAAAATGACAGTAAGCGACTTATATATGGAAAAAGAAAGACTGATAATTGGTTTTCCCCTTGCTGTTTGAAGGCAACAGGGGTCAAATCATAACAGAGCTTCTCTAAACTCCACTCTTCATTCATCTTTACTGATTTAGGTCTTTTTTTGAATTGACTTTGGCAATAAATTATACATTTTTGGTTTTGTAAAAGAAGTTTAAGAAGATATCACTAGCTTTCTCAAGGCATTTCTTCTTGGTGGCATATCAGTGAAGGAAAAATAATCTTTTCTATGCATATGGTCCTGGGAAATTGTAAATCTATTTGCAGAGAAATGAATGTTGATCCATATTTTGCAACATAACACCAAAAGCCATATAAAGAAAAAAATATTATTTGGAATTTTCAAAATTACGAGTCTCTGTTCTTGAAATACACTGTATTGAGTAAAAAGACAATCTATAAGACATTCTATAGACTGGAAGAAAATATTTCTTATAAAATATTTGTATGCAAAGTATACAAGTAATTTTCAACATTCAATAATAAAAATATTGAACAACCCATATTAAAAATGTACCTAAAGTTTGAACAGGTACTGCAGCAGAAAATGTATACAGATGCCAAGTAAGAACAGGAAAAGATATTCAACACATCACTCTTTATAGAAATGCCAATTAGAACCATCAGTCATTATAGAATGTTAATTAGAATAAGACACCCCTACACCTCATTAGAAAGAATGACCTCACTAAATGTTGGCAAGGATGTGCACAACTAGAAAGCTCATACATTACTGCGAGGAACACGAAATTTTACATTGCTGAATATCAGTTTGGCAGTTTTCTAGAAAGTTAAACATACACCTAATAAATGTCTAACCCATACCACTCCAAGACATTTATCCAAGAGAAATGAAAGCAAATGCCCCCATATTTACATACCTGTAAATGTTCATTGCCTCTTTATTCTTAATAATGTGAAACTGAAAACAATACAAATATCCAGCAACTGGTGAATGGATAAACAGATTGTCGTGCATCCATACTATGGAATAGAACTTAGCAAAAATATTTAAAGAACTGTGCCATACACAGCAACGTGGATGTATCTCAACATAATTACACTAAGAGAAAGATGTCAAAAAAGTGTACCTACTATATATTTCTATCTATATAAATTTCTAGAAAATATAAACATATATAGTAATAGAAAACATATCAATGATTGTGTTGAGAGTGTGGGATGGGGGTGAGGAGATTATAAAAAGGAATGAGAACACTTTAGGTGGTAATAGTTATATTCACTATTTTGATTGTGTTGATGATTTGTCTGAGTAGATACATTATATGATAGATATATGATAGATTAATATATATATATATACATGTGTCAAAGATGAAATCATATGTGGCTTATTGAATGTCAATCATACCACAATAAAGTCACTTTGTAAATATTAATTCTCTAACAAGATCACTTTTCCTATCTGATTGGAAAAAGTTTTATAAAATGTTAACCAATTGGTGAGTTCATGAGGAAATAAAGCCCTACTATTTCTTGTAGTTGTATGAATTCTTGTAAACTTGATATATTTTCATAAAGTTCAAATTAGCCATATATTCCAAATATATGAATTTCCACTTAGAGTATTTATTTAACAGTAAATTAGCATAACAGGATATTAAAATGAAAATCTTTCTCTGGCTTGGCTAAGTTGTCAAAGACCAAGAACACTACATTTGTTGCCAAATAGCTCGATAACCTGAAACTAAATGTTAATATGCAAATATGAAGAAATCTAAGGGATTATAAAGTGTGATTATAAACATTAATCTCATTCACCTTGTGAGTATAAGGGTTGAGGTAGAAAGATTTGGACAGGACTGTTAAATTGGGATGTTGTAAATAGTGAAGAGAGTTGATGGCTTTCTTTTCATCTAACTAAAGTGGTGGGGCAACAAGGGAACCACATAAACATCCTGACATGTGTCCATTGGTTGCCGTTATGGGGATGCAGGTGTGATGTTTGTATCTGTGAGAAGCAGTTCTAAGACTTGAGTTAATGGCTGGCTGCGTGCTTTGCAATAGAAAGGTAAATAGGTCTTACAGGGGCAAATTGTGTTTTATCCTAGGGCATGCTAGGACTTACAGGTTTTTCTGTGACCCTAGTCAACCCAAATGTATTTTAAGAAGGAGCCTAAACAGCAATGGAGAAAGAAATAAAACCAGCAGCTAAAGGTCAGCAAGGAAAAAAGCAGGAACAGTTTCCCATTAATAGTTTCATACACATGACCCTTATTATAACTTTCTAGAAACTCCTTATGAAGTAAATAATTAGCATTTTTGTCAGGCTCATACATGCACTTAGAGACAAATGGTGAGTTTTTGACTTATGAAAAGAAACTTAATGACTTTCTTTTATCTGAATCTATGTACTTAAATAAAATAGGAATGCACATATTCAAATAACAGACATACCAAATACAAATGTGCATGACAATCCAAGAAAAGCTATTTAAAATCAGAGAGTTGACTTTCTTAAATATTTCCTCTAACTCATTTTTAAAGAAATCCTTCGATTTCCTTCCAGTTACTGAAATAATTCTTTTTTTTTTTTCTCCTTCAGAATATATGTGAACTACAACTGGTAATGCCATAGTCCTAATAAAGGGGAAAGTAAGAAAACCTGATTTTTCACCTCAGAAATGGAGTAATATTTGCATTTCTGGCCAAAATCTTTTCAAAGGAAAGAATAACTTGCTCTTATGCCAACTTCTAATTATTTTTTCACTGCCCCCCCCCCAACTTCTAATTTTTTTTTATTCCCAACTGTTCATTGGGGCTGATGGTAGGAACCATTGTCTGCATCGTAGGTGGCTTTAACTTTACCTTTTTCTCAACTTCTGTTGATTGGTGATGCTAACAAGAAATCACAGTCTTAATTATCTTGGGACGTAAGAGAGATACTAAACAAATCAATGTATTTTAGGGATATATAAAATTGTAGCAAAGTTATATTTTTCCTGATTATTTGGGCATCAAGTAGTTAGAAGGGACTCTGCATTCCATCTTCATGTATTCTAACAATTCTCATTATGAATCACACTTGGCGAACTTTGTGATTTAGTTAACATCTAGTTGGAAGCAGTGAAGGCTGAACATGATGGCTATTCACAATGCACTGCTTGGATATTCAAGATTTTTTTGTGTATTCCCCAGTAACTTCCTCAAAGTTCATCCTGCTTGGGGCTCTTAATGCTATGAGTTTGGAGGATTTCCATTTATTTCTCAGAAAAATGAAACATTACTCAAATTGGAATTCTTTTCTGTGTGTTGAAATAAAGAAGTTTTCCTTAACTTGGTCCCATCTGCTCCATATGTACCATTAAGTGCACAAACTTCCCAGCTTGATGAGGCTACCCTTTGGCTTTTCAATCCTGGTACAGATTTTGTTCTATTTTCATTTACTTTTAGACATCTCGATGGGATTAAAGTAGTGCGATGTCAAGGCTGGGTCTCAAGCTGTCATCTTATGAGTCTTCTAGCTGTGTCCTCTGAACATTTTTCAACAACTAAAATATCTACAGAAGGAAGATTCAAAAAATAGATAAAGCCATATAAGATTGAATAATATCATTAACATTTATGCTATGGGTAGAAAATCTGACTACAAGTTTTAAATTAAAAATCATAGAGTTAGTTGACATAACTTAGTCTCTGGAAGCAATTACTTCATATTTAAATAAACATATTTATATATAACATAAACATAGGTGTGTACATACAAGTGTATATATATATATATATATATATATATATAAATATGGGGAGAGAGAGAGAGGCTATGTCTTTTTTGATAATCATCCATTTCCATATTAGAAAAGCATATTTAAAGATGAACCTAACTTATATTTATAGTTATGCTAAATAAAGCTTTAGGAAAATATACCTAAAATAGAGTAGCAATAATATTCTGATCACTAATAAAATAGTTGATATCAATATATTTTTAATAAAATTCAAGGTTTATAAAATACAGACAAAAAGCAAAACAAATGAAGAACTCCATATAGATCAGGAATAATAAGATTTATTCATTGAACATGCACCTATATTTCAATTTCATAATGGGATTTTATCAACACAAAATTGGACAACATGCTAGTCTAAAAACAGACATGCTTTCTGCCTTTTGGGAACATTTACAATGAATAAACAGAAAAACAACTTTGGGGAATAAAGAAATATAGTAAGACAAAACAAAGAATTTCAAATGATATGCTTTAAAATAATGAATGTGATAACTCATAGATATATCTATATCCATTAGAGAATCAATTTAAGAATTATTTGGAGGGAAATGTTCATATTACTTAAACTTCTACACATATGAAGTGTTGGAAAAGCAATCAAAATCTCAATATTCGATGCTTACAGAATTTAATTGCATGGCTATTGTTATAAAAGTGTTAAGTGAAAATATCAGAAAACAAAATCCCTTGTAGCATATATGCCAAATTCGTTAAATTAAGAAATGATATCAATACAGTAATTCTAGTTATATCTAATTGGCAGTTTGATAGATACAAATAGTGTCTGTAACTTCTTTTTATTTTAAAATTTTCTGAAATATATATATTTTTTAAATTTTGCTAACTAAATAAGCAAGTAATATGTGAATGCTCTTTCATTTTCTCATATGAGAGTCCATGTGGACACAACACTGAAAGTAAAATGATACTGTCAACTCCTTATATAATACAAAGCTACTAGATCTCATTATATGTTTTAGATTACCAATTCCAAAAACTGATACTATTAGGTGTGTGTGTGTGTGTGTGTGCGCGCGTATGTATGTACACATATATACACACACACACACACACACAAACACTATTCTATAAGTACCTTAGTAGATAAAAATACATTTTAATCTTTAAACAGTATTTTCACCTACTAATGTTCTTATTTAAAGGGAGCTGAGTAATGAATTACTGTATAATTGGAAAGAAGTTTGAAATGTTGCATTGGAAACATCTTTATAAGTTCTCAAAGGTGGCTTCTGATTGCCACCCAATCCAAAATACATAATTTTATAGTTAATCAGGTAACTTTCTAAACCTACACCTAACAGATAAAAGTATACCAGATAGCCGTAGATGCAGTTACATAAACAGAGCCCTTTATATATGTAAGACATACATATTATATGTATCTATTCATCCGCTATCTATTTACATACTTTCCGTGTATCTATCATCTATCTATATAAAGTTTAGTATGTTTAGATGTGTAAATAAATTGTTTTGGGGGTTTATGTTTCTTAATAGTAAATGTGACTACATTTGTCTATATAGCCCATAGAAGATCTCTTTCATAATGTATTGTTTCTATGAAAATGCAATTGATTTTCAAACACTGTTTGATAGACTTCCAAATATTTATGTATTATCTTGTATTTCTAAAGAAATGTCTATTCATGTAGTTCCTAAATAACATAGGAGTTCTGTATTTTCATGGAATATGAAGATAAGGGGTATCAGTGAAGGCAGGTGACAATGTCTCAACTTATTTTCCAGTTTTCCACCTAAACATTACACGCTGAACTTCCACCCTCCATCCTGAGTCCCCATCCCCGCATCCCTATTCGTGGAGCTAGGACATGCTGGTGTGAGGTCTCCAGGGCAGTGTTCAATAAGCACTTTTAAAGGGAGCTCAAACTCCATAAATCTGTAAAAAAGAACTGTGCTCATTACATAAATATCAAGTTTACTTAATGTTTGCCTACAAGTGCCTGTAGATAAGAATGAATATCTAATTATTTTTAAATATTAATAGTTTCCTGTCATCATATAAACATTTTAAAATGTAGCGAATATGAAGTTGAGAGCTAATGTGTAGTAGAATTATATTTATAAATAACTTAGAATTCTAGCTTATTAAATTTTGCATTCAAAGTTTGACAATATTATTTATGGTATCCTTATATAAGAACAATGATTTTAAAATGTCTACACTGGTATTAATACAACACCAGTGTGTAAAGCCTTAGAAGATTTAATATTCTATTTTATACCTTCATACTTAAAAAAAATGGTAAAAGAAGTTAGAAAAAGAACTTCTCATGGAATTTAATTCCAACTCTGTATAAAAGTGTAAACTCTAATATTGGCTAAACTTTATGTTTATCCATCTATAAAATAGAAACCATGATATGTTCCATTTGCAGCACTGGAATGTTACTGAGAATTGGTGAATCAATATATAAGGCAAGTGCTCTTGGGGAACAATTTGGTTGTAAAGAATCGCTGCAGAGGAGAGCTCAGAGTTCTGTGATGTAGAACAGGCCTTATTGAGAATAGAGTATGTTTCAGTGAACTTGTAAATTGTCCCATTAGGAATCAGATTTTCATGTTTTCCAGTTTATTGACATTAAATAATCTTCAAAAGTGAACAAGGGGCATTTGTCAATGTCTATTTGTATCTTGTAATTGCAACTAAATAGGCGTGGAGAATGCATTTCAGTCAACTGGGCATTTCATACTGTTAGCCAACATGATGGTGTATAGAATACAGGAGGAGATCGGCCATTTGCAACAAATTTAATTTCCTTTATTCCACACCAGTGGACTCTGAATAGCTGAAGGTAGCCCCCCTCCTTCACCCCAACTCACACACTGAGACTGACTCAACTACTTTCAAAATAAGATATAACAATTACCCTTGATATGTTTTCTGTGAACATGCCAATTTGTAATAGATGCAAGCAGCTGTGTGTTATTAACATTGTTGTTTACTTCCTTAACGGGGGAGGATATTTTTAAACATTAGGATACCTTCATTTTTGCCCTGCAAGATGTAATCTCTCTGTTTAAAATTTTATTGCAACTGTTTCAGTGTTTTGGTAAAGATGTTTCTTTTTTATTATACGAAAATATTTGCTCATTGGAGATTAACAATTTGTAAAAAACTTTCTTTAAATGAGCAAGCTAAACTAGCAAATAGGACATGTCTGATATTTCCTTTAGTAGGGTTAAAGCAATCAATTATGTTTTATGAAAAGGTGACCTAGGCTTCTCTCCTGTGCTGCTTTAGTATTTTTTGTTAATGTGTACTTCAAAAGCAGATTTAGGAGAATCTGCTTTGCAGGTTCATTGCTGTCACATACTTAAATGAATGGATATCTAAAAATGTAAACTATTCTGAAAAACTACCTTGAAAGATAGTCTTTCAGAAATGCCAGCTTTATTATCCAATTTGTGCTGAAGAACTCATATTTTGGTAAGCACAGGGCTAAAAAACCCCAAATCTGCCTTCACCCATCCAGAACTCTGTTCTGGAGTTGGGCTTCTGTTTTATACCAGGGAGTGTGAGTAGATTGTCCTCTTTCTGGCAGGAGAACAAATTATGTGACTAAAGGCTTTGCCACTTCTGAGTACACCTAGAAAACATACACAGTATTCTTCCTTCCCTAAGGAAACAAGCCCTGGCAGCTGAAATGATCTGATCCTCTGCTTTATCCTTATAAACAGAGAAAACAATCCTAACATCTCCACATGACTTAATAATGCTTTATCTCTGTTTGTCATACCCCATTGCCTGACTTAATGGTCATAAACTGGGAATACTATCATTTAGTTTCTGTAATTCTGCACTGACATTTAACTTTAGAACTTGAAATTTTACATAAACATATATATATATAGATTATAAATAAATATTTTAGTAAAATATTTATTTTCTGATTTAAAAACTATGTTATATTACATACAATGCACTTACCATTGGCCATAGTTCAAATCTACATAATGAAGTGAAAGGTCCTGATGGTTGTAATGATGCATATTTGCTAAATTCCAGGCATTTGGTAAATCAAAAATATTTTTAAGATCCAGGCTGAGAGAGATGTAATGCTCATATGCCAATGCATTTGAGATTTGAAAATGTGTTAATTAGATAGTAGAACCAAGAGAAGATCAAAACTTTGGATTGTAGTCATTTAAATAAGGGTCAGTGGTAGGTCTGAATATTTTATTTATGTATTTTTTTCTGTTAATAAGTCAGACAGAATTAATATTATACAAGAATTCTTTTACAAGCAGAATCTTTAGTTCATTTTTTATTGATCATTCTCTTGAGCATTTTACTCCAAAATAACATACTGATCATAGTCACCTTGTGGAATTGATTTCTCAGCAGTAAATTATATCCAAATAAGCAATTTCCCCAGTAGAAAAAACAGAACTACCTTATAATACCATAATTAGAAAAAATCTCTGTTTATCAAATAGAGGGTATCATATAACTACTAACAGAAGAAAAGTTTAGTTTAATTTCTAGGTACCATAGCTTAGCTTTTAAATCACTCTTGTTGCATTTGGCTGTGTTATATGCACTACATTTTAAAGTCAGGTTTATTATAATGTATATACAGTAAAATTCACCTCTTTTAGGTATTATATTCTATCGGTTTTAGCAAACACTTATAGTCATGCAAATGTCATCACAATTGAAATAGAGATCCATTTCAACTCTTCGAAAGTTTATTTGTGGTCCTTCATAGTAAATCCTATGACTTAAACTCTGACCTGATAACCACTGATCTGTTTTCCATCCCTATAGTTTCACAATTCCAGAAGATCACAAAAATAAAATTAAAAATATGTAGCTGTTTTAATTTGTCAGTTTTAGCAAAGCATAATGTTTTTGAGATTAATCCAAGTATCAGTAATTTGTTCTGATGTACTGCTGAGTAGTACTCCAATGTGTCAATTCATAGCTATTGGTTTATCCATTTACTTGTTCATGAGCATTTGAAATATTACAAGTGTTTGGTGTTTATGAATAAAATCACTATAAATGTTCAAATACAGGATTGTGTGTAGGCATATTCAGTCATACATATTTAATTAATACTTATGAGAGTGAGACCGCTGGAGCATATGGTAAACACATACTTAGCTTTTTAATAAATTGACAAACTGCTTTTCAAAGTAATTATATGATACCACGTTGAACTCGACTCATCGATGATGAACGTTCCAGTCGTTTCTCATTCTAAATAGAACTTGTCAATTTCAGTGGGGTTTTTTGGTTGTTGTTGCTGTATTTGCTTTTTAATGTAATAATTTTAACAAGTATGTGAAGATAAATTACTGGAGTTTTAATGGACATTTTCCTGATGACAGATGATGCTGAGTGACAGTTCCTGTGCTTACATGCCACTCGTACATTTTCTTTGGTGAAGTGCCTATTCAACTATTTTCCCAACTGTTTAAATTGGGTGTTTTTATTTTTTTGTATATTATTATCATGGAGTTGTAAGCATATCAGTATATGTGTGTGTACAGTGAATTTTAATGTATATAAATTACAATATATAAATGGGTTTTGGTGTGCATTTTCTCCTAGTGTATGGTTTCTCTTTTTATATGCTTAACCACATCTTTTGAAGAGCAAGATTTTTTTTAATGTTGAAATCTAAACTATAATTTTTCTTTATTTGTTTCATGATTCTTGCTTATTTCATTTTATCTAAGAAATATTTGTCTAACTTAAAGACCACAAATATTTTCTCTTATATTTTCTTCTAGACATTTTATGGGTTTAGGTTAGACATTTAGGCCTATGATCTACTTTGAGTTAATTTTTGTATATGCTACAAAATTATGCATTAAGGCTATTATTTGGTGGGAGGGTAAGATGGATATCCAAATGTTCTCCTACTTCTGCTAAAAAGCCAACTTTTCCTCTTTTAACAACTTTTGTCCTTGTCTTAGCTTCTTTGTTCAAAATCAATTGACCTTATATACATGTGTCTGTTTCTGGACTCTCTGGTCTGCACTGTTGATCTGTTGTTGTATCCTTTCTCTAATAGAAACTTGCTCACTGTAGCTGGAAAGCGTGTCATGGAAACAGGTAGTCTGGGTAGAATAGGCTTGCCTATTTCTATAGAAATAATCCACCAAGAGAAAAAATGGTGGACTAGAGTTGGCCTCCTGCCTCATTGCTCCCAGAGAAGGACATGAAGAATTCCGATGGCTACACATAAGTGGATCACTCCTCCCCGAGAACAATGTTGTGAATCTGCAGAGAAACAGCGTGGGACATGCAGCACAAGAAAAAAGGTGAAAGGGAGTTACGTTTGTAAAGACTGGAAAGTGCGAGAAATAAAATAAGGCATAGAGCCCGGGAGGGCCCAGCCTGCGATCTGACCCACAGGAGGACACCGGCTCCACCACAGACCTCCACACCCACTCAGATGGGGACACGCCTCAAGTCGATGCAAAGTCACGGCACAGGACAGCAGGATCTATGGAGAGGAGACAATAGCAGGAAACATTCTGAACTCTCCGTGCTCTTTGCTGGGACTGCATTGGGTGGGGGAGGGACTGGTCCCAGTGGTTGCCTCCTGCGACCACGACCATGCGGGGGAGATTGGAGACAGGCACCTCACCCCTGGAGGTCAGTGGGATGAGCACATGGGAGTTGAATGGCAAATAGAAGTCTCTGCCCTTGGAAACCACCAGTGATTTGCCGGGCTCAGGGTAGGGCAAAGAGAGCCGGGCCCTCTGCTAGGCAGACATGAATCTGCAAGACTTTGATGCCGAAGTAATAGCTGGCAGCCTGCTGATTCAGCCCGCTGGACTGGCTTCAGGCATCTCTTCAGAGCTAGCCCCCAAGGATGGCTCTCCAGGTCCGGGAGGCCACCGTCATTGGAGTCCACAGTCCAAAGACTGGTGGTTTCAGGCACCACCCCACCCCCAGCCTGGGGAGTCTGGTGCAGACTCTGCCCTTAGAGGCGGGGGTGGGAGGGGGAGCAAGGAACGCCGCTTTCTCTGCACAACAGACGTGAATCTATGGGACTTTGGAGCAGAAGAAATATTCGATGGCCTGTTGATTGGGCCCACAGGTACGGCCGTCTACTAAGAACATAACCTCAGAGCTTGCTCTCTGATCCAGTGGCCTCCAGCCTTAGGGTTTGTGGACAGGGAAGGAAAAACCTGGTCAGAGACCTCAGCAATTACACCAATTGACCTCCCCTACCCCCATCAAGAGCAGCCCTCCAAATGCAGTGAAAGAGCCCTGAGTTACATATTAGAGGCTCCCTCTAGCGGCAAGTCAAGCAAGCATAGAAGCACCCCTCCCCCCCAGGATTGCGTACATTGGCTGTAATCTATCTTGCTCCTACCCCCCATCTTAGGGGCGAACAGACTCCAAGCAACCCCTAGGAGTGACAAGTCCCCTCCCAAAGATCAGGGAATTTGTGTACCCTACCCAGGGGACCAGAGCCTACCACAGAGACATGAGATTACCTCGATAACTGGCTCCTCCACACAAACTATAATTAATGACAGAGAGAGTAACCCATATAAACAAAGTGGCCTCCATCTCAAGCTGTTACAAAGCAGTGGAATGATACCCACAAGTACAGTTCACCAGCTTGGAGCATAAGCTTGGGGACCAAACTCACCAGTTTCCATTGACAAGAGGTGAAGACAGCAGGACAGAGGTAACCCAACTTGCTAAAACACACCTAAGGCAATACAGGACCAGGGCTCCTCTCCTCAGCACTGTGAAGGAACGACCCTTGGGGACTTGGAGATAGGGACATAAACCAGTCCTAGCACCCCCAGTTTTTGACCAAGAAGCCTGATGAGAAAGAATCAGCACAAGAACACAGGAAACATGAAAGATCAGTGTGTAAAGTCACCCCCAAAAGAAATAATTACATCCTTGACAAAGGATATGAATGTAAATGAAATAATTAAAATGACAGAGGAAGAATTCTGAATATGGATTGTAAGAAAACTCAATGGAATTAAAGAGAAAATAGAAACCCAAGACAAAGAAGCCACAAGAAGAATACAGGAAATAAATTGAAAAATTCTCTGAACAAATTGAAGTATTATGCAAGAACCAAAGAGAAATACTGGAAATGAAAGAGGCATTGACAGAACTACAAACACAATAGAAAGCCTTAAGAATAGGTTGGATCATGCAGAGGAAAGAATTTCAGAGCTTGAAGATAACACCTATGTGCTAAAAAAAATCAGATGAAGAAAAAGTACACAGAAGCAAGACACAAGAACAAAACATACAAGAAATGTGGGATTATGTAAAGAAACCATACATAAGAATTATAGGCATCCCTGAGAGAGAAGAAGAAAATACGCAAGGGCTGGAAAATCTATTTCTTGGAATAATGGAGGAAAACTTACCTGACCTCACCAGACATCCAGGTACAAGAATCACACAGAACTCCTGCAAGACTCAATGTGAAAAGACAATCACCACATCACATTGTTATTAGGCTGGCCAAAGTAAACACTAAAGAGGCAATCCTTCGAGCAGTAAAACAAAAACAGTAGGTAACCAACAAAGGAAAACCTATTAAACTAACTGCACACTTCTCAACTAAAACTTTACAAGTCGGAAGGAACTGGGTACCCATCCTCAATTTTCTAAAACAGAATAATGACCAACCTAGAACTCTTTTTCCTGCAAAACTAAGCTTCTTATATGAGGAAGAAATAAAGACTTTCCCAGACAAGCAATCACTGATGTAATTTGTAAAGACCAGACCTGCCATGCAGGATGTACTCAGACCTCCATTATATGTTGAAAAGCACAATAAACACCCACCAGTGTAAAAATAACTCAAAAGTTAAAGTCCAGAATCCTGATTCCACAGTGGCTCAAGAGGTAAAATAAAACAATAAGATTTTATTGAACAGTATGAAAAGAAATCTACTCCAAATATCGATTTTCTCAATAAATGTGAATGGCTTTGATTGTGCACTGAAGAGACATAGACTGGATGAATGGATTAAAAAAAACACAAGCCAAGTATCTGCTGTCTCCAGGAAATGCATCTTACCCGAAAGGACACATTCAGACTCAAGGTGAAGGGTTGGAAAACAAACTTCCAGGCAAATGGAAACCCAAAGAAAGCTGGGGTAGCTATTCTCATATCAGATAACATAAACTGTAAAGCAGCAAAAGACAAAGATGGTCACTAAATAGTGGTGGAGGGAAAAATCCAACAAGAAGACTTGACAGTTCTTCTGTTCTTCTTGACAGTATTTAGGCACCCAACACAGGAGCGCTCAGATACATAAACCAAACCCTGATTGATCTAAATAACATGATAAACAGTAATGCCATAGTAGCTGGGGATTTCAACATCCCACTGTCTGAACCGAACAGATCCTCCAAGCAGAAAATAGGCAAAGAATCAATGGACTTAAACAGATCTCTAGAACAAATGGGTCTAACAGACACCTGCAGAACATTTCACCCAAACAAAACTGAATATACATTCTTCTCATCAGCTCACGGAACTTTGTCTAAAATTGATCACATCCTAGGCCACAAATCAGATCTCAACAAGTTTCAAATAAATAGAAATTATACCATGTATCTTCTTAGGCCACAATGGAATAAAATTAAAGATCAATTCCAACAGAAACACTCACCTCTTCACAAAGTCATGGAAATTAAACAATTTATTCCTGAATGACTATTGGGTCAAGAAAGAGATCCAGATAGAAATCAAATGATCCTTCAAATTAAATGATAATGGGGACATAAGTTATCAAAATCTGTGGGATACAGCAAAAGCATTCCTGAGGAAAACTAATAGCATTAAATGCCCACATCCGAAAAGCCTGAAAGTTCACAAATCAACGAAGTAATAAACCATCTCAAGGAACTGGAAAAGGAAGAGAAAATTAATCTAAATCCAGCAGAAGAAAAGAAATAACTAAGATCAGAGCAGAACTAAATGAAATCAAGAATAAAAGAACTATACAGAAGGTTAATAAAACCAAAAGTTGGTTTTTTGAAAACATAAACAAAATTGACAGCTCTCTTGTTAGTGTGACAAGAACTAGAAAGGAAAGGATTCTAATAAGCTCAATTAGGAATGAAAAAGGAAAGGTCACAATAGACATCACAAAAATATAAAACATCATCTTTGAATACTATAAAAATATCTATGCCCCAAAAGTACAAAATGTGGAGGAAATGATTATCAATGTTAATAATCATAAAAATGCAAAATTGTCTTAATTAACAATGGATAATATAGTTTGTTTGAAAAATGTAACTTCAGTACTGAGTGGAAGTAATTCATCATTTTCATTAATAAATTATGACAAATATCCTTTTTCTCATCATTTTCCTGTTAATCAAGGCTGTATAGGTGAGAACCTAGATTTTTACCATTCAATGCTAGTTGTGTGTTCTACTGAAAAGCTCTAGTAATTTCTCCTTGAAATAATAGAAATATTTTTGCAGTATATTGAATAAGGCATTTGATGGAAAATGCTTTTTTTAGTGTCTCAGGTGATAGTTCTAATTCAAACCACCTAATAGAAAATTAATGTTTTTAATTTTATATATTTTGTATCATTTTGGCTGACAGTTGCAGCCACATCCTTAGCATTTCTTTTTCATCTTTTCTGTTTTAAATAAAGACTGTCTAAATTAATTAGTTAAAAGTTTTCACAGATATGAAACTGGCTTATACTTCTTGTAAATTAAATGATATTCTTAGTTTATTATCTTATAAGTCACATCTATTGGCAGTATGTAGTGAGAAATTCCTCAAAAGATAATAGGATTCTTCCTTGTCTATTTATGAAATGCTTACCTATAATTAGATAATACCTGCTTTGAAAATTATTGGCAATGACAAGCTCAGGTGGGGTAGGTCAGATCTAAGGTGGATACTGAAATTTCCCTTTCACATGGTGTTAAGAGTAATTGCTATCAAAATATCACCATAGGTAGGACAAGCTACACTCATAACTGCTTGTTTAATATGTCTTTCTGTTACTTGGTTAATAACCTTTATAAATAACCAAAGCAAACACAGGAAAAAGTTTCAAAAGGAAAAATAATAAATAAATAATAACTTAAGTAAAAAATAAAAAATACAAATGATAAAAAATGTAATCCCAGATATTCAAGTAATGTCCACTATTAAAAAGAAATGGTGTAAGCCAGTCTTAACATTATCTATCATAATAAAACTGAAGTTTATTAGAGAGGAAATATTTAAAGTATTTGTAGTTCCTGGGTGCTTTGGGATTTTTGGTCTAAAACCTACAGATAGAGAGTGATTTCCTTCTCAACCATTAATTTGTATATATCACAGAGCACAAGGATGTTAACGGCTGCACAACATTAATTAAATTGTTTTCTATGATTTCTAAGATTGGGGACCACCCAAATCTTTTGACCCCAAACTCAATAGTTTTGATAAATCCCCTTCTCAGTTTGATAATTCTTACTCTGGAGATTCTACTAAAGTTGAAAAAAATTAGATTTGATTTCAGAAATTCCACATGTATCCGTTTATAGACTACTTTAAACAAGAATAAGGAAAATTTGATACTGAGTCTATGGAAACTAATTTTACTCACTCAGCTCTTGTTGAAAATAAGGCATCTTTAACAAATTTATGCTATTTTAAGTTCATTCTAAATTTCAAAATTGTGAAAAACTGATGAAAGCCCTCAGATAAAATACAGTTCTTTTAGATTTATTATTAATTGAACTGTGTCACCAATAATTTATAAACTACCACGAATAACTGCAATTGTATTATAAGTTCATATGCTTTTAAATAATTGATTTGAACTTCCCAATTAATCCTTCAAACCTATAGCCTAGTAGTACTGCCATTTGACAGCATTTGCTGTAAAGGCACACAAATTATACTTTAGTTGCACAAGAAAATATTACTTAATGTTTAGAAAGCAAATCACAAAGGGTAACATTATCAAAAATATAATATTGGTAATGGAATATTTGGAACAGTGACCTCAAAACGTACCCACGATATTGTGCTGAGGAATTAAATTTTGTATAGAAATAAATTTAATCATGTTAACTTATATTTGAGCTATAGTCAGCACAAAAACAAGATGATTGATATTTCTTGAGGAATGTAAGGAAAAAAAGATACTGCAAATAAAAATAGGCAAATAAGGTTATAGATTATGGATGAGTAGAACCTACAGAGATCTATCAGACATCTAGTAAGATGTGTAACATTTTCCTTTTTATGCAAGAAGAAAGGAGTCTATTATTTGCAAGAGTGAAGTTGTGTCTAACTCCCACTCCAAAACTCACACATGCATAAATATATTCCATTTACTTAGTGACCTGGCAAACACCGGTGATTTTAGAGAATATTATAGGGGAAAAGCCCATTATGAGGATGCTTGAATGCATCAGGAAGCAAACTGTGGAGAGAAAGTGTGAGAATAATAAGTTCCTTTTGTTTCACCATGTTGACAAGATTCACCCAATGTGTGTTTCCCCCTATTTGTGTGCTGAACAAAATTTTAAAAATAAGCTAACATCATTCAGTTTATTTCTTCAAAAAATATTCTCTAGCACAATGCAATAAATAGTTAAATTTTGAGCTCTATATGCCCTATATTTTATTAATACTGTTATATTTTTCTTAGCGAATATTTGCTCCTTGAATTTTGCACAATTATAGAGGGCGGACTGTAAGTACAATTATAAGTAATTTCTAATGGTAACATAGTTTGGGATTAACTAATATTTTCTTAAATATAAAGATCCATATTGCCTAGGGAACATAGGTATTACAAGTTTATTTATTTTTCACAATTATATCCCCCATTTTAACAAGTTCACATTTTACATGAATTAAAATTCTGTTCTTATGTATTTTGATCTTTGACAAACTACATCACGGTATTTGTTTATGCATTTCCCAAATTGGGGGCCATGTTAAAATAATTTAACTTCTTTCAAATTGTGAAGCAAAGCAGTGTTTTGGATTTTATCAAAATTGAAAATTATTTTAAAGTCATGAAAAACCTGTATGTTAAATATAATAAGAACTATGGTTTGATTAAAAAAATCTTGATGGGGAAATAAAACAAGGGTGCCCACTTGCAGGTTCTTCAGTTTTAAAGGCAGAACCAAAAGGATAACTGCATCTATTTTATTTGAAATAATGGCTGATATGGTGAAAGATATTATAATGTTATTTTAAATAAGATCATAATGGTCTTGAACAATATAACAACAAACCCTAATTGGATCCTGAGTCATAATTCTGGTGAGATAGTAAGTGTTTCTGCTCCCTTCAAATTCTACCAAAGTACAACTATCCCAGGCTGACACAGCAAACGCTGAGAATCTTTATAAATTTGATATTTCTTCTGTGAATTACAAATGAAAAAGAAATGAAGATTGCTCTATTTTTCCATTTTACAATCTGGGTAGAGATAATGTATTGCTATACAACTGAATAGAAAATAATTTATCATGTGAACTAAACTAAGAATTTCAGCACTGGAAAGACCTTAATGATATGGAGGAACTTCAAAGGAAAAAGCTTCCGTAATTGCAGGATGGACTTACTATGAGAGATATTCAGATATGACTGAATAATTTTATAATAAGACTAAAAATGGCTAAGGTCATGCATATATTCTTATAATTTAAAATTGTGAGAATAATATTAATATATAGTAGCTAACAAAATGAAAGATTGAAACTAAAGCTGTTTATTCCGGGTCAGGTTACATATGGTGGCTTCAGAATGCTATTAAATATTTTCAAATGAAATTATGGTGTTATATAGGATGGAAAAATTATATTCTATGGATTAATAAAATTTTTTTCAAACTAATTTGGTGAGAAAGCTGTAACTTATTACACATTTTAAAATAACTAAGAGTGGAAATACATTTTTGCTAACACAAAGAAATGATAAATGCTTGAGGTGATGCATATCCCAATTACCCTGATTTGATTATTATAAATTGTAACCTGTGTAAACATCACTGTACCCCATGAATATTTACAACTATTACATATTAATAATAAATAAAAATGAAATTAAAAAATAAGGAAATCTCAGGAATTAATAATAAATATATAAAAATTAACAGCATGAAATGTGCAATAGATGAAAGAAGCTCCATGCTTGATGGATGACAAATAATTTCTAATAGCAATGCAAATATCCAGAGTTGTATGGTTAATTCAATTAAAATATAAAATAATGTGCAAATATCAATAAAGACTTTAAAAAAGCATATGCATTTATTAGTTAAAATCAAATGAAGTATAAAGACTATAAAGAAAAGCATATGCATTTATTAGTTAACATCAAATGAAGTATGCTAAAATATCTGAAAATATATAAGCCATGCATATATGATCACTATTTTTATGGAAAATAAAATGTTTGTTTCTATGTCAGCTTATTTATTTCTATTTTAGATTCATTTGTAAATACACAAATTGAAAATGTTAAAATTACTTAGTAGTTCTAGTATAAGTCTTTCATTATTAATATTTCCTTTGAAGGAAAGTTATGAAATACCTTTATACAATTTCCTAATTTCAAGATCATTCTTAAAATATGAAGCTTAATATTTGCCTCCTTTTCTTGAAAAATGGGCAAAGTTGAAGTGTTATTATAGAGTTACATGAAGACAAAATATAGAAAATATTACATTGAAAAATTAAAAAAAAAGCTTTCTAACGTAGGAGACTAAAGAGTCAAAGAGTATTTATTATTTTTAATTTTAATTTTTTGTTCAATATTCTCAGAAACCTTTGAATAACTCCAGAAATAACAAAGGGATAAAAACAGATGTAGACATTACATTTTCTGTGGTTATTCTTTAAAATATAGAAAATTTATCTGTAGAGACAATTCAAACTTTATCCTTTAATACAGTTTTAAATG
>RJWJ010025605.1:0-23727 GCA_004363605.1 Indri indri | reverse complement strand
TTTTTTGATATGCTTTATCTACATATGGCAATAACCTAATCATAGGGTGGAAATGAAAGAACATTCATGAAAGGCAGCCAGAAAAGAGGCTTTGGCCTCAGTTTTCAAGCTAAGTTACACAAGCAAACAGTGATGTGACAAGCAAGGGTCAGTGATTAGCAGATTTGGCCATAACTGCATACAGCTGCAGGGTCAGAAGCATCATCTTTGTTGGCAAAGAGGTACATAAATAATTCCTTAATTATAATGCCTGTTGCATACCTACACAAAATGAACCACAAGTATGTAACTTATCATTTTGAAAAGTCATATTGACTACAAAATGTTGACAATAAATCAAATTCTGGGTCATTTTTCAGCAAAGAACAGTAATAGGGCACCACGGGATGCTTGTTGCTAATAGAGGGGTATTTCATGAGGACCTATTGAGGAAGATTTATGTTTTCAAAATTCAGGTTCACAAGACAGTGCTTGTTTAGCTGCCATTGTAAATCCATTAGGAATACGCAGACTAGCAGCCAAAGAGAGAAACCTGTGACAAAATGACCAACTCAAGCAAAACATATTGAGGTTTAGAGTCTCTGCAATGTTTATTCCACCCCCAAACATTCCCTACCATTGGCTTTGGCTGTGGCTCCCTGGTCCATCATCGGGTGGCTCTGTTCCTGAGGCTCAGTTCAGTCCAGGAGGGACCGAAGCCAAGCTTGTCCTGTCCAATCAGCAGGTGGCTGGTTATCCGACCAGAACAGCTCCATGGGGCAAAGTTCCGCTCCCAGAGATAAGCAGTCCCTTCCATTCTGGGACACAAATTGGCTCTGGAAAAGTAGTGTGTGCAGAGCAAGATTAGAAGGAAAATAGAAAAAGAAGCCAAAGTAGGACATGGTAGAGAAAAAGGGAAAAAGATGGAAGGACAAAAGGAAATGATAAGGAACAGTAGTTAGGGAAAGATAAAGCAGAGGGCAAGAGGGAAAGCTAAACTATTATCACTCAAACTCAAAAAGATTATACAGCATTTAGAGTGTTTTCAAACCATGTATCTCTCCTGCAAACAAACAACATAAAATATCAATACTCTATATCAATACAATAGCTCACATATATGGAAAAAAAATTCCCTTACCCAAATCAATGCAAATTATTTCTTTGTATTGGTTTCTATCAGTCTCTTAATATTTTTTTCTAATAAATGTATAACAAGTCAGGCCTCTGGTTAAGGATATTTTAGCAGTATTGCCCAATTTTGGCAATTAATTTTTAAGCCATATTTTACAGGTAAAATGTACCAAAAATTAAGATCTGATTTTATTCTCTAAAGTAGCCAGAGTTGAATGAGTTTATTTTTCAAAATCTATTTTTTAGTGAAGAATAGGATGATCAATATAGTTGAGTTTTACTTATAGTTCAAGGGGACATTTCTTATTCAACTTTGACCAATTAAATGGACCCATCACTTTCTTTGACTGCAGATATAATAACACTGTACTCAGGTGAGTTTATCAGGATTGAACTGGGAAAAAAAATTAACATTTCTATTCAAAGGATTATTTAGAAATTTTCACTTATTTTAAAAAAATGTCATAAAACATACATGTAGATGATTTTAAAGAGTACAATTAATGTAACTATTTTAAATGTCAATCAATGGTAATCATGATGGATATACTCCAGTTAATCTCAAATGCTTAATCTCAAAAAGAAGAATATGCCTCAGTATATCCTCTGTTTTATTTTACTATACATATTAAGATTTGACAGGTATTTATCTCAACCTTATTTTTGATCATAAATATTTAAATTTCATGAGGCCAGAATTCATAATTGTGATTAATTCTAATTGAAGTAAAGAGTTTAAAAGCTTTCTACTTAGTTAATGTATACTAATTGCATTATCTTTGCTATTCACAAATATTCTCTATACCAAAATATAGTGTTCTTAAGCTATATGCTAATAGTAACATTACAAAAAAAAAAAAAAAAGCAAAACCATCCTAAATAAAAATACATGCATAGCATTCCTGAGCATAGTGTTAAATCAGAATCACTAGACAGGGAGAGAGATATGCAAATACTAACTTTTACCCTTTTATCTCACACATTTTAGCATGCAAATGTACACATAGTTCAACTATTTGAATGGTTATGCCATGTAAGTAATCACTGTAATCGATCAAAGTCAAAGCAATTATTAATTAATATTCTTCCTAGTGCAATTTATATCTGAACTATCCTAGGTAAAAAAAATAATTTGTCATATTTAAAAGACTTCCCAGAAAACAAAATTCATTAGCATCTCTTGACTTGCAATTGAAAGATTGACTAGCCAGTTGTTGGTTAGTAAATTTTCAATACTACCATCTACAAAAAAAAATACACTTGCCAACTTACTACTCAAGATCACTCAGCTGAGAACTGACTTCGAAGGGTGGATCAACTTTTCCTTGTTGACTCGAGTCTAGTTCTCCGTTTGGTACGGAACACTGCCTGTCAAAAGATAATCTTGAAGATCATTTGGATGCGCTAGTAAGGAATATTTTGTTCCTCTGAGATGGTCTTGATATCCTTTACTTCCTCCAGCTCCTTCCAGCCAACCTCTGCTTCACCTTCATGCCCTCTGCGTGCCTGACCCATCCAGCTCCTTCAGTTTGTGCTGTGCCTTTCACTCTTGCTCCTGGGAATGAATTGATTTCTTAACATTGAATGAGTATGACAAGCACATTTTGTACATGTGAGAGACTGCAGTGAAATAAATCTTTTGTTTCTCTTAAGCTTTTTGTTAGATTTTATTCTCAAATAAGGAGTATTCTTAAGCTGCTCCAGTGTTTCCCAAAATTGACCCAATTGCAGCATTCGGAGCACCAGGAAATCAGGGCTTCTGCCCAGAGCGTGCCAGTGACATGAAAATGAAGGGATTAGGAATGACCTGGCTAGAAAAGCCTGCAGTGCAAAAAACAATCTGTATTTGCTTTCTAATAGCTGGTAAATGCATTGCCATGTTTTAAATAAATTATCTGCAGCTACAGTCAATAATTCAGGGAAAGCTTAATTGACACAAAAAGATTCATTCTCCTCTGTAGAAACCAGAGGTTTTAGTTTTTCCCCTCAAGGTACTTGTCTGCAGGAGATGATGGTAACTGTTTTCCATTATTCTCCATAATAGCTTTATGATTCTGCAGGCTATACTTATAAAAATAAAATATAGTGCCTGCAAATTTGCTAGGTAGTTGCTTGCCTCTGTTGTCTCATTCTTATCCTTTAATAAAAAAAATTGTAGTAAAGATATGTTACTTCCCATTTTTTAGTAGAAGCGTTCCTTTCAAAGGCTGCAGGATGAGATGGTAACTGCATAAGCTAAAAATTCAAGGGAGGACAGATAAGTCTCCACAAACACATCCTGTAAGTCCAGAACTAAGGGTTGCAATTCCAGAAAAAGGCCAGATTTGAGTCCTGAATTTTTAAATATGTGCCTGTAGGAAAAGTCAAGACTAGTGGAAAGACGAGGCCACCTAGCAAAAAGACAACCAGGTCATGTGTTCCATTAGCCTTGGGTCCAAACTAAGTCCAAGATCAGGGGAGACTCTTAAAGTAGTAGGAGAATGTCAAATGTTGAGGTCTTAATAGGTGGGGAAACCCCAGGAGCTTAGCCAATAGGTATGATGGTAATGGGAGGCAAAGTCTAAGAGCTCAGTGGGAGAAATCCTAAAATTCAGGTACAGAAATAAGGCCTCGGGTTATATATTAATACTTAGAACTCATTTAGATTTCTTGTTTTCCATATCTCACTAGAGCTAATGAGTCATCAAGCTGTATCAATTAGAACTTCTTAAAAACTCCTCTGTATGATCACTGCCCTCGTCCTTCCTCTCGGTTAATACAGAAGCCTCCCTGCAGGTTTCCCTGTCTCCTGCTTTTCCTTCTTCTAATCTGTCCTCTACATAACCGAGAAAGTGGCCTTTCTATATTTGGAATTCATTATCTTAAATTCATCCTCATTGCCTTGAGGATGAAATACCAAATTCTTGCATGGCTTTTAGGAGCTGGCCATGCCTTGGCTCTTTCAATTTCCTTACAGCTTCTTGTTCCCAGCCACACGTAAGTATGCTGGTGTTCCCTGGAAAACCCAGGGTGGCTCAGGGCTAATTAGCTTTGCACATTTCACTGCCTCTGACTCAGTGAAGTGCCCTTCACCCACCTCCATTTCTCCCAGTGAGTTTCTGCTGCTAAACTCAGGCTTCACCTCATCTGAGAAGAGTCTTTGTTATCTTGAATCTGCCTTCCCAAGTTGTACTTTTCTCGTGTTTTTTTTTCATTGTTATGATCAATCCTATAATAACATATTAAGTACTGTACTATATCTAGTGGTTTCTTGGTCAGTCTTCCTCACCATTCTGTGTCAAGGTGTTTTTTCATTTATCAATTGCCATATCCAGCACAGGAATCTTAAGTAGGTTTTAAGTAGGTTTCAACTTGCAATCCAACTCCCAGGTAGTGGCTATCCAAGACATAGTATTGAGAAAGACCAAGATCATACTACCAAAAGTGGCATGATCTATTAGTGATGTCCATCTTGGGCCTTACTTGTAGGAATTGCAGCATGCACATCATACATTTGCTCTCTCTAGTCTAGCACATAATATACCCTCACAATTTTTGGTGAAAGATTTAATGAAAAAAAATTAAGGAGAGAGGAGCTTAAGAGGGGATGATTAATGGGTACAAAAATACAGACAGAAAGAATAAGATCTAGTGTTTGGTAGCACAATAGGGAAATTAAAGTTAAAAATAATTTATTGTATATTTTGAAATAGCTAAAAGAGTGGAATTAGAATGTTCCTTATACAAAGCTTGAGGTGATGGATATCCCCAATTACCCTAATTTGATCATTACACATTGTGTGCTTATATCGAAATATCACATGTACCCCATAAATACGTGCAATTATTATGTATCCATAATAATTAAAAATAAAAAATAAAATAAGAAAGAATGAACGGTAGTGATGTTATATGGGACCAAAGCAAAACTAAGTTAATGCCGGTCTAAGAGTATTAAGCTTCTTTGCGCTATGGACGAGATTGGTATTAGAACCTGAAGAGGGTTGAATCAATATATTTTGGTTATGCAGGTACAGACCATAAGGTTGGAGCTCAAAGAATCTATCCCTAACATTCTGACTCTAAATAAAAAGAAAGAATTGTCATAGCTAGCCAATGGCATACACTAAAACTGGAGACTTTTGGATGGAATGATAAAGCTTCTTGAGAACCTACTGAAGACAGATTTTTTAGAATAATCACAGTAACCCTTTTCAGTGTCTCTATAAAACTAAACTATTGCAATCGTGGCAATGGTTGAGTGAGGACAAGAGATGACTATCATGCCCTTCGTAGACTCAATGTAACATTAAGACAAGGTTCACCATCTTAATATTCTGTATTATAAAGAATATAATATTCTGTGTGTATATATATATATATGTATGTATTAGGTTTATGGAGCTAGTAACTATTAATATCAAAGATCACTATTTAAAGCAAGAATTTAAACAAACTTTGTTATATCTTTGTTCTTAGGGAAGGTGTCACCTTCTGAGTGGGAGCGCTTTGAAACAAGGCAGTTCGGGCTCTTCAGTAACTAAAGGGATAAGATGCCATCTTGACTCAACTTTTTCCTCACAGATACTATATTTTTTCATGAAAATCTTTGGTTCTTCTTTAAAATGGTTTAATTCCAACCTTTAAGCATTAGATCGTATCTTTCAACATTTTGTGATTTATCTGGGAAGTTTATTGTTTTTAGTAATGGTTGTGATTAGTAAAATATTCAAGGGGAAGATGCACACACACACACACACACACATTTGTTTGTGTGTTAAGATGCTATATATTTTCATTTCTCCCTTTCCTTCCTTTCTTTTATTTTAAATTTCTATTTTCGTGATAGCAGTATTCAGTTAGATAGTCCAAAAATGTAATATGTTATGGAAACAATAAATGTTCTCTATGCACCTGTGATAATATATGTGACTAATTTAACTGATCTTGTGCTCTCAGTATAGACTTTAGTTTAACTATGCCATGTCAGTTTATATTGCTAGGTGATAAGAATATAAAAAGTTGAGAAAAGAACTCATAGGACTATATAATACCATCCATAATGGAAAGGTCAGAGAAGCATAAAAACTCGTCTGAAGATAATTTAATTCAAGCAATACATAGTGTGACAGGCATAAGGTTATATACAAAGATAAGTAAGATTCTTATTTTGTCTCTACCTAACTATTAGATTTGGGAAAATTCACTTTACATTTCTGGGCCTTTTTCTGCTTATTTGAAAATAATGGTGTTGGGGGGATAGGATGACCAACTTTGAATAACATTTTTGTTCTTAAACTCTTGGAATCTCAAGAGCTAGTTGGATGAGTAATAATATAATTGTCTTATGAATATTACTCATCCATATTTCGGGATTAGTTGTTGATACTGAGTCACAAAGTCTTCCAAACTTCTCAGGTTATATAAAAAATAAACAAAGCATAATGTACATGAGGTCAATTAAAAATGCATGTTATAGAATGATTTTGTTCATTCATTATTAACTCAGCCTTTTTTTTTTTAACTTCAGGTATTGTCAAATATATTACAAAAAGGCCTGGTGACCACAAATATAAAATTAAAAAGTTGGTTTGCCTGATCATTGCCGCTTATGTGGTAGAGCAGATATCTGTCCCTTTTGTGGGGGAAGATTGCTTCCCAGAATCTTAATTATTTTCCTTTGCTTGAGCATGAGAGGAGGCAGAGCCCACCCCAAACAATGAAATCTGAATTTTCCAGATATTTGTTTTGCTAATCTCTTCTAAAGTTGGCCAGAAACTTACAGAGAATCAGTCTGAAGGCCAGCACCCACACCTCAGAGGCAGTGCGAACTTTCTCTGACTGCAAGGGAAGGGTGCTGCGGTGAGACACTGTGCAGTGCAGGAGGTGGCCTAGGCCTCAGCTGTGCAGGCCAGGGCTCAGCACTTATGACAGCAGGGTCCTTGCTGAACTGGCTTCATGGAGTTTGCTCTGTCTGCCTTATTATTGATGACTTGGCATTGCTTTAGCCTTCCCAGTGAGACTGTGAATTACTCAATATTCTTTCCATAAATTTCTTTGGTTGCTTTAATAGGGCAAACCAGTTTATGATGCTTGCAAATACTCTGGATTGGCCCACATATATAGGGTCATAGACGCTTACACCACAATTTTCAACTTTGATTTTGTAATTCTTTAGAGTGTTTATAAGTCTTAAACATTAATTGACAAAACAGACTGATCACAGAAAATATCTGTTTTAAAGCATGTAACTATTTAATAGTATGTCTAGAGTCCTGAATTGCCCAATCTTTCCTACTGTGTGACCTTGGGCTGGTTCACTAACTTCTCTAAACATCAGTTCTCTCATCTACAAAATAGGGACAGAAATCCTACTTATTTCAAAAGATTGTTTTTAGAATTACATTAAAAATAAATACACAAAATATTAAGCAAAATATTTGGCTCAAGTAAACATTTCATAAATATGATCAACTATTTTCGATAATGCATTCTAATTCATATAATAGTAGAAAGAATATATTTTTTTGGAATTAATCTGAAATTCAAATTTTGCTTCTGCTTCATTCTAATTATATAATGTTCACAATTTTATTTAATCTCTTGGTCTCATTATCTCATTATTTAAATAAGATCTTTTTAAATTATTTCATTGGATTGTTTCATAGATTTTTATATGTGATCTATGAAACAACCAGGCAAAAGGTATAAAGAAATAATATTAGAAGATACCTATTTTATGCAATATTTTTAGAACATTGTATTTAATCTTTACAAAACTCGATTTCATGGGGAGGAGGCTGCAGCCAGAGTTTAAGCGATTGCCTGGAGCTACACAGCTGGTGAAGAGGATAACCTGTAATTAAACCCAAGTCCATATGACTCGAAAGCCTTTGCTCCTTATTCTTTCTAAGGCATGTGTGAGGCACATCGGGAGCACAGAATACTTTCCAGTTCCTATTCTGTTTTCTCCTTAATTTAAACAAATACATTTATTTGAAAGAAAAGGGGAAAACAAGGTGAGTGATAAATTATAACAAAAGAAAAGTGACAGGAGATAATTGGTCTCTTTTGTCCTCTCTACCCAAGGATTAGAAGATTTAAGGTTATTAGATGCAGTGTCAAAAGGACATTTATACTCACTTCCTAGGGACTTTGGTCGAAATCCCCTTTCCTTTTTACTCTGTAGTGTCTCCATTTACTTATTTATATAATGGGGGTACTACAAGAGTTTTTATAAAGAATGAATAAAACGAATATCAACTGTTCCTAGATTTTTAAAATTATTACTATTGTTTATTTTGTAGAACCAGGGTCTCCCTATGCCCAAGCTGGTCTCAAACTCCTGGCCTCAAATGATCCTCCTACCTCAACCTTTCCACAGTCTAGGATTACAGGTGTGGGCCACAGTGCCTGACCCAATTGTTCCTGGATTAAAAATAAAAGATAGTAATTTTTCTTTCATTAGAGGATAATAATGCTCAGCTAGTATCCTCAACCCAACTAAAACAAGATCTAGTTCAGCCAGATATGGGGTATTAGCAGAAATTGTGAGCACCGATAGCAAACAAACCCTCAGGCTGGGTCTCTGCAGTTATCATGAAACTGGATCAAAATTCTCTGTTGTTTAGTTTTCTATGGTTTGTCGATGAAGCAGAAATATGGAACCAACAGTAGACATTCTGGCTTCATCTTCAACATGGCATTAAGACAACAGTTGGCAGGAGACACCCACCTAATTCATGTCTTAGTTTCAATTACCAAAAATGTATTCACATGTACTTGTACAAAATAACTAATTTTTCTGCCATTTCAGTTTGTTCATAAAGTGAATGTTCAGTGTGTCTATTTTTACTTATTTTAGAGCCAAAAATAAAAACTATTCTGCAAATATATTCTGCTATTATGACCTATATGTTGTTGTGTTGTTTTCCTTTTGTTTTGTTTCATTAATACTGGGCGGGGTTTAGAAATATGCTCTGCAAACGTATCTTAAAAGGAATTCATTTAACATATTTGATCTTTTCTTTATTCATTTACGCACTTAAATGATAAATCTTGGATTCAAGCTTCACTTATCATCCCCCAAATGCAAACAAGCAAAGCCAAATGAACCTGCTGTTTCAGGTCCTAAATACTTTCAAATTTCTCCCTCTTCAGCCCTACCACTTAGCCTACTTTCAAGCTTCTACCATCTCTTGCAACTATAGCCTCCTGTTTGCCCCCTTACCATCTAGGGATTTTCAAATCCAGTCTCTACACAATTTATAGAGTGATCTATTTAAGTGCAAATCTGACCAGATCATTTCCAGGTTTAAAACCCCAAGCCAGCTCCACATAGCCTGGGGCTAAAACCAAATCTCATTAATAGGACAGAAAAACCAAAGTTACCATAACTTAACCCCTGCCTGCCTATTCAAGCTCACCTCTTGACATTCCATGTTATATCTGATGCTCAAGCAACATGGAACTACATGCAAATACACAGACACATTATGTTAGTTCTCACTTCCATGCCTTTGCTCATGTTATTTCCATACCTGGAATGCTTTTTTTCTACCTTTGTCTGGCTAACCCTTGTTATCCTATTAGCTTTTGCTTTGGCATTACCTCCTCCAAACAGTTTTCTTTATCTAGCTCTCACTGTTAGGCTGATTAGGTACTTCCATAGCATTTTGTGCATATCTCTGTCACTACCATTTCCTCATAAAAAGAAAAACAATCAACTTGCGTATCTACCTCCTCCAACTTTTCTGAGAGCTACTTTTTACCAGAGGATATATGATCAATCATCTTTCATCTCAGCACCTAGTACAATGCCTGGCATGATGCCTAGGAGATGTTCAATAAATGTTTGATTAAATGAATATACCTGTAGCATAATCTGCCAGAAAATTTGTTTTCTGCTCAATTATAAATGTCTTATTGAATTTTTTCACATTTATCAGCTGATTCATATTTTGCTTCAAGTCCAACACAGTCACAGAAGACTTACCAGTTAGCAAAGCTCTGTTTCTTAGTGCTGTATATAAATGCAGATGGACCCCTTGAGAGCTTGCCTTGCAATAAACATTCCTAGAGATGATTTGGATGGAATTTTTACAGTGAGTTCATTCAACTTTAGGGAATGCAGACAATTAACTAATTTAAGTCAACTTTAAATATATCCCGTCAAATTCTCTGGTAAGGGCAATGGGATCTTGCTAACAGCAAAAAGGAAGTCTGAAACAGGATATTCTTGGACATTAGGAAAAAAAGTATTCTTTCTCAACCAGAATGAGTAATGAATAAGACACTGATAATGATTTGTTTAAAGGAAAGAAAAGGAATAAAATTCAAGAAACTATTCAAAAGTCACAGACTTCATACTGAAGACATAATGGTCTATTTTCAGATAAATAGGTACATTACAATGAAAAAAAGAATAACCTTTTTCCCTTCTGAGTTCAAGTCTCTTCAGTAATGGCTGAACTCTTATTCATTAGTTGACTAATGATGAAAGCTCACTCTTTACTAATACTGCATAAAGGCCACAGGCAGACCTTCAAAAATGTAAGGACTGTGCTCAACACTACGTGCTAAAGGAAATACAAATCAAAGCAAATTAGTCGAGCAGAAAGAGCTGTCAAATAATAGAATTATCTTTAGCAGTCCTGGGAGTATCTCCTCTTTTTTTGTGTCCATCTGGGTTTCAACAAATAATTATTGAGAAAATCATATGTGAATAGCACTTGGGGTGTGGGGCAGGGGAGGGGGACAGGGAGGGTAAATAGTAGAGTGAGAGAGCACTTCATAGATGCCAGGGATGGTTTTAAGTGCTTTACATAAATTAACTCATTAATGGTCCCTCCACTTGAAGAAGCAAGCACTATTATCCTCCCCATCTTACTTCTGTGGAAACTGAGACACAGAGGACTGAAATATGTGCCCAATATTCACACAGCTTGTACTCTGACTGCAGGGTCTGGGCCATGGGTAAAATGCTAGGACAGAAGTAGACATCACTCCATGAGTGCCACTCATGAGAATAAAAATATTACAAGCATGACATAGTGAGTAATATTTATATATTTGCCTTAGTCATCACATCATCCCTAGCATGGAGAAAAGTGCTTGGTAAATTGGAGGTACTCAGTAAATATTTGTTGAGTGAATCAGTTGAATGAAGGCATCATTTTAGAAGGTTCAGGAAGAGAAAAAAAATGGGAAGAGAACTAATATTTATTGACTGGCTATAGCCAAATGCAGGTTTAGCTGTCCACCACCTGAGAACCAAACAGGAGAGGCGAGAGTTGGTGAAGGAGGAAAGGCGGTTTATTAAGTTCTGGCCACAGAGGAGATAGCAGCAGACCTCAAAGACCATGTCATCTTTCTCTACTTACTGAGCAACTTATAAAGGGAATGGGTAAAAGCGGGCACATAGCAGAAAGCAAGCTTTGCGCAAGTCATCGTGACTTGTGAGATGGCTATCAGCAAACAATGGCTCATCTGGTGGATATTATCACAAGGATGGTGTGGTTGGCCTAATCCAGACTCTTGATCTGTTGTTCTTAAGGTCATTTCCTAATCTTGTGCCCGGCAGCTGTGTAAGCAAGTAGCAGGTTAATTCTAAACTTTTAAGATGGAACAAGTATACTGGAAGCAAAATGGCTTCCCTTTAGCTAGCCTAGCATTATAGTCTGAATGACCCTTGAGGTGCATTTACATGGCCTTCTATGGGATAGATATCATCGCTGCTCAACAGTTACGGTATTATGGTTATGAGCAAGAATTCTGGTACTAGACTAGCTGGCTTCAAATCCTACCTCTGTTACCCTCTACTTGGGGACACTTACTCTCTCTCTCTGTTGTACTGTCTTCATCTGCCAAATGGCAATAACAGTAACTAATCAAAGGATTACTATGAGGATTAAATAAGTGAATAAGGCAAAGTACTTTAGTACTTATTCAGTGTTAGCTATTATTGATATTAGTTAAAATTCAATTATCATTACATTTAATACCCTAAGTCAAAGAAGATCCAAATCATCTCTGCCTTTGGGTTTTATGCCCTATAATAAATGTTAAAGGAATGCAAAAATGGAGAGAAAGAAGGTTTAGGGAAATTGTCAGGGAGAAGGAAGACAGGGGTGTGAATACATGAATAACCCAGGGACAAAGTATGGGAGGAAAAAGAAATTATGGATGCTGAAGGAGGGCAGAGATTATTTTGAGAAATGATAGTAAGATATATTTGAGAGGAATTAAGCCCAGCAGTTAATCATTTTAATCTCATTCCAGTCGATTGATCTCCCCAGGGAAAACCAAACCAAAGAAAATGTGCAAGTAAATTTGAAAGTATGATACTTTTACTTGGATAATTCTAGCTTCCCATGTTTTAAGAGCCTTTGCATTTCCATTGATCATTAGAACATCTGTTTTTATCAAGACTGAGTAATATAAATTTTCTGTGATGACTGACACAGGTTCTGTACTCCCAGGTTCCATGTATTTGGCTTAAATCTGTTTGAGAGCAACAGTGGTCTAAAATCATAATAGGGGATATCCGTTAAATGGTTTGTTCAAGAATCAGGCAGGCCTTAAGGCAGGACCGAGTGAATTGGAGTGTGCAAGCTAGCTGACATTGTAATTGGAAGTCCTCAACAGAGCAGCAAAGTAATCAACAGTCACTGAAAATGGACGGTCCTTTAATTCTCAGCAGTGGTTCCTCTGGATCAGGATTCAAACATAGTGATACAACAGTGCAGGGTGGTCTGCTTTTCTGACTTCGATGCCATGTTCCCAGTCTAAAGGCAGGCGGACTAAATGATAGTCCATTTGACATCTCCTCCCAACCCTTATTTTTTTCTTTTAAAATACCTGTTTTTATAGGAAGTATCTACTGTTTTTGTCTGGGGAGAGTGATGGAATGAAGATCCTCTGGACATGCAAAATTCATTCTAACAGCAAAAGTATCCAGGCCCCAAGCTCTTAGTAAATGCATTTGTTCCATATGATAAAATAAAATATTCTTTATCTTATCTCGAAGCTAGGTTTATTTCATCTCTGAATCAGAGAAAAAGAGGTACATTAAATAATAATCATGTGCTCAGTTTCAGGATGTTAGAATCTCACTGCTGACCTTTATATGGTAGCCTGTTTACAGAAACAAATCATGGGAAATGAAGTCAGCAAATTAGGCCTCTGTGAAAGGAGGAAAAAAGCTTCAGATTTAAGCAAAAGGCTATGTTAAAAGCAGCTTGCTGCATAAATATATTTAGTCAGTAAGACAGTGAACTGGAAAACCAAATTAGGATCTTTAATATAAAAATCTAGAGCTTACTGGGAAATGCTTAAAGACAAAACTCACTGAGCTAGTAGAGTTATTTGTTATAGAAGGCAATCCAATTGAACATACTGCAGAATTTTTCCCTAGTTTGAAAGAATATAGAAGAGAGTTATGAGACAGAATGAAGTGTCCACAACTCTTGACTAAGGATACTTAGGAGATAAGCAGTCTATAAGAATAAATCTAAGTTTAAAGAATGTCAATTTTCTATTTTTTATTCAAACTGGGGAGAAAGGGACATGTCAAGGCAATGCATACATTTAAATATAAAATTTGAAATTCTTTACTTATTATATGAAAGCCCAAGAATGGGATAAAACAAATAGTGTATGTATTTCCAGATAATTGCCTGACAAAGAAATTATGAAATTGGAAGTTGGAAATGGGCAAAGGATTCTAGAATGTTAGTGGAGAAAGTGAATAAAATTGTACAAGTTATTAATCATAAATCAAGCTTAAGCAACTCCCATTAGAAAGATGATTTCAATACTACAGTCTAGTATGTGAGGCATTTTAGAGACAAATGAAAAGAACCTTTTCTGATTTTAGGATTTCTTGGTGAGGAATGGCATTTGACAACCTGGGGAAACTTGCATTTTTGTGTGGACTTAGCAACAGGAACTAAAAAAGGGTAGGAAACTGAGGGAATGCTATGTCTAGTATGAGAGAAAGAATTTGTAACAGCAACATATCAGATCTAGAGTGATATTCGTTTCATGGATATTGAGAAGATTCCAAGTGCAGATGATGAAACTGCATTTTGTATGTAGCAGATATGAGACTTTGCTACATATAAAGACAATGGCAAATTCCAGAAATAAGGCATAGTGGCTAAAAGTGGAAGGTCACAAGCTGAAGAGATGTCAAAAGGAAGTGAGAAATGGACATATGTCTGACAGGAGAGCCTCAAAGAGTTCCATTTTTGAGGCGGTTCTGATGCCCCTTCTCTACGGACAGACCACCCATTCCTGTGCTCTCTCTCAAATAGGCCTTTTTGGTAGTACAGAGGGGTTATAAATGCAACTAAACACCATTATTAGTGAGGGCCAGAAAAGAACTTCCCCCATGGCAGGATGCCACAATACCTGTGTGGTCAAGCAGACAAAGCATTCATTCATTCTCCCATTCATTCAGCAAAAATAATGCATGCAAAAATACAGTACATGGCATATAGGAGTTTTCACTCAGTAAAGAGTGAGCTAGTGGAAAAGTACTTTAGGATATTAAAAAGAAGATATAGTTCTTTTTATTTGTTATTTGTATTAGAATTATTATTACTACTATTACTAATTTTACTAACTGCCAAATTCTTATTCTAGAAAACCAATTCTTGAGAAGAGTGACTGATTTTTCTTTTTCATTTTTGTTCCTTTAGCACTTAATGTTGCATCCAGGACATAGATAACTGGCATTCAATAACCGATTATTGAATGAAGACATTAATGACAGAAAGATGAAATATAAAAGTCTTTGTGAAGCTGCAGCCCAAGTGCTTATAAATCAGTATGATTAGTGATTTAATAGAGATCTGCATGGGGAATTATTAGATCATAAAAGAGAAGTAATTAATACAGGGAAATTTCTTAGAGGATGAGGCCCTTGACTCAAATCTGGAACCATATTAATAGAGAGGCAGAGAGGATGAAAGCGGAGAAAAAAAGAACTTTAATAGTAGGGGACACCACATAGACAAAGGCATAGATTGGATAGAAAATGATCACTTCCATGTTGATGGTAATGCCAGTAACAGATCTTATGGTGATTGAGTGAGAGATTGGAAACTGGATTTCACAAGCAAGGTCTGGGTTACAAAATCTTTGCATGCCAAGTTGTCCACATTTTACACTTAGTACTGCAGGGATTGACGCAAGGGTTTTATAGTGAATGTTGACAATAAATTATGGACTTTAGATGGATCAACCTGGTTTCAGGGTGAGATATAGGGTCTTAGAGATAAGGAGAATCTGATGTCAATGAAATAAAATTTTCCAGAAGGAAAAATTAGCGTCAGATGAAAAAGAGAAGTGTCTATTTTGTTTTGGAAACTTTGGGGTATTGTGATTTCAGAAAAAAACAGATTCAGTGGAGTCATGGGAGTAGTCAGTAAATTAAGGCATGAATGAATGGAGAAAAAGCAGAGTTAAGTAGAGATCTTTCTTTAAGATATTTTATTCAGAAAGAAAGTAAAATAGTATGGCAACCAAAGGCCACTTTATGATCCTTAGGAAAATATTAGATGTTGCTCTTTATTTTAAAATGGAAGAGTTTTAAAAATAGAAGAGGTGAGAATCAAATGGAGTGTAGAAAGTTGGAAATAGAAAATGGACTGCCATCCAGGCAACAAGGAAGATTACATAATGTAAAAGACCCAGACAGCTTCATGGATGGGCCATCTGTGTAGTTACATAGGACTACTGCTTGGTTTTATGTTCCGCTATGCCGTCTTTAAGTTCTTAATACCATTTTGCTAACAAGAGAGCCAATCCTAATAAAATCATCCCAGCACAAAACATCTAGAAATTTGGGATGATATGAAGCAATCATTCTCTTAAATGCAAAGTTGAACTCAGAGGGACGTAAGAGAGATTCCTAGGACTCAAAGTGAAGAGAAAAGTAAAAACTAGTCCTATAATCATATGCTCTGATATGAAGTAGCCTCGGACAGTTTTCTGGTCTTGGTAACATAGGGGTTTGGGTTTAACCTATGTCAGACCAAAAGTTTCTCCAAAGTAAAAAGGCAAAGAGTTTATGCAATACTACTGCAATAGAGGAGAGAGACTGATGTCCACTCCAATGAAACAGAAGGCAGAACGGTTATTAAGCCTTGCAGTGAGCTAGTGGAAAAGAACTGGAGGATGTTAAGGAAGAGGTTGATCAATGGAATATGCCCAGATCATCAAGTTATTTCTTTGTAAATGTTTTTCTTTCTGATTAGGCCACCTGTATTTGCTAATTGTTACACACCAAAGTTAAGCTGCCTCCTAATTCAATCAGTTTATTATCATTGAAATCTTATAAGAAAGCATGCTTATTTCAGCTAGGGCTTTAGATAGGAAAGGGAAGTCTCCCCTGAGAATACATAACTGTGCACTCACCTACCAGAAATTTGAAGTATTAATTTATAGCCAATGATTAGTGTAGTATTCCTTGAGCTGAAAAAATATTAAATATTACTTACAGTTATGAGGTATTCTGGGATCTTAAACAGAAATAAATATATGACATCTCTAGAGGAATATAGACAGTACACAATCCCCAAAGATAAATTATTTTTTTAATGAAATCACCACACAAAATAACATGTTTGTGGAAAAAATCATGTGAATAAAGATCAGAAGAGGAAAAAAAAAAAGGAAGGGTTAGATTTCTAGAAAGTGTATTTAATAGAATTATTTATTTAATAAAATTGTGTTGTACAATACAGTAGATATTAGTGGAACAAAGCAATTTAAATTTAGTTATAAATTAATACAATTTAAATGAAATTTAAGATTTACTTTTGTAGTCATACTAGCCACATTACGAGTGATGGAGAGTCAAATGTTGTTAGGGACTAACATATAGTTCGGTATAGATATGAAATATTTTCTCCATTGCAGAAAGTTCTGCTGGACAGCACTGATAAGGGCATTGTAAAGTAAATATGCATAAAAAATAAAGGTCATAAGTAGGGACTTTTTTAAACTATGAAAAAAAGAGCAAGACTCTCAGGACAAGGCATATTCGAAGAGTAATAAAATGGAATTGCTAAAAATAAATAATATAACTGTTGAAATTTAAATAGAGAACAACAAAGCAACCTAGAAGTTAAACACAAAATGAAATATAGCTGAAGAAAAGATTAATGACCCATAATATTACCAAAATTAATTTATAAATATTTATTGAGAAGATATGATGTTTGAGGGTCTATTCTAGGATTATGTTAGTTAAAAAAGCAGAGTCTGCTATCATGTTTTTAATTCAAATAGGGGGAGCAGAAAATAATCCAAAAAAGCACAAGGAAATATTTATAAACATAATATAGTAACAAGAGCAATAGCAAAGAATAAAAAGGGTGAAGAAGAAATACAGGTCTGCTAGTGATGGTAGTAGTGGGGGCTTATTATATGAAAGTTGATAAGAAAAAGCTTCTGTAAGAATATGACTTTGAGAAAAGATCTACAGGAAGTGAGGGATTGAATGAGTCAGATATCTGGGGGAAGAACATTCTCAAAAGAAAATAGCAGATGCAGAGTTTGCGGCAAGAATGAGCTCTGGCAGGGAGAGGAAAATATAATCATTTAGAAATATGCTCAGAGCATTCTCCATAACAAAGACCTACTATTCAGAGAAAAAGACCTTACCAGAGTCTGGGGTAAGGGTATTTACCTCACTCCAGCCCCATCTAGCATTCTTGTCTCACCTGAAAAGGGAGAAAAAAGCTAGGAAATGCTTGTATAGATTACCGCTCAGGAACACAGTTCTATTAAAAGACTCGGATGTCATCATATCTAGTATTTGTGTATTTTTTAAGTCAATACTGGACTCTTTTAATTGCTTACTGTAGCTTTATAGTAGGTTCTGAAATCAGTTAGTGTTAAGTCCTTCAACTTTTTTCTACTTCTTCTATATTATGTTGGATATTCTAGGTCTTTTGATTTTCTGCGTAAACTTTGTAACTTTATAATTGTGAATATCTACAAATAGTGTGCTGGAATTTTTATTGGGATTGCCTCAACCCAAATGCCCATCAATACATGGGTGGATTAATAAAATGCACTATATGTACACTGTGGAGTTCTACTCAGCCACAAAAACAATGGTGACCTAGCACCTCTTGTATTATCCTGGGTAGAGCTGGAGCCCATTCTATTAAGTGAAGTATCACAAGAATGGAAAAATAAGCACCACATGTACTCACCATCGAATTGGTATTAACTGATCAAAACTTATGTCCACGTATAGTAGTAACATTCATCAGATGTCAGGCAGGTAGAGAGGGGAAGGGGGATGGGTATATTCACACCTAATGGGTGTAGTGCACACCGTCTGGGGGAGGGACACGCTTGAATCTCTGACTCAAATGGGACAAAGGCATATATATGTCTTTGGAAGAATGTTATTTAAAATCTTTTACACCAGAAATTTGTCCTTTTTCCATTTATTTATTTGCCTGAGCATTCATTTATATCAGTAATGATTCAAGGATGTTTATTTTATACTTTGGGTTGTAACCCAATAATACTTTATTTTCTTCGTTAAGTTATTTCAACTTTGGCCATCTGGAGCTCTTTCAGTTCCTGTGTCCCTTTGGCGTATCCCCAACATTGTTGGAGTTTTCTTCTGCTTTGTTTTGCTGTGTTTGAGCACTTCCTTATTTTCTGCACAAGATGATCCAGACTCATCTTGTATATTTAGTGCACTAGTCATAAAATCAGCTATTTCTCTAAGGAGCCCTGGTTCTCTTTGTTGGAGAACGGAATTAGAAACCAAGATCTAGGCAATTGTTACGCTATGCTTCTAGGTCCTCTCAGCTAGAAGAGCAATAAAATATGTTTACGTATACTGTTTTAGTCAGAGTTCTCCAGAGAAACAGAACCAACAAGATTCACACACACACACACACACACACACACACACACATGTATGAGGAAATTTATTACAGAAATTGATTCACATAGTTGTAAAGTGAAAGATGTCCCACAATCTGCTGTCTGCAAGCTGGATAACAAGGAAAATGGGTGGCATGATTCTGTCCAAAGGCCTGAGAATTAGGGGCCAAAGGTATAAGACCTAGTCTGAATTCGAAAGCTTGTGACCCAAGGGAGCTCATGTCCAAGGTCAGGATAAGATGGATGTCTCAGTTCAAAGAACCCTTTCTCTGCCTTTTTGTTCCATTCAGGTCCTCATTCAATTGGACGATGCCCACCTGCGTTGGTGAGGGTGTTCTACTCAGTCTATGGAATGCTATCTAATAATAAAATCTGATTCAAATGCTAATCTCTTCCAGAAACATCCTCACAGACATACCCAAAAATAATGTTTTACTCTCTTGGACTCATAAAATTAACTAGCACGTATGCTAACTATTTATATTTATGTATCTGTACCTAATTCCACATGTAACCAATTGCCTCTATACACTTGTAACCTCTTACTAAAAATGAGTTCATAGTGATGTCTTCAACTTTAATACATTACCACATGGATCATACTAGAGTCCTCCTCTTGCATATCTGAAAACTCCCACTTCGACAGTGAGAACTTAGCTTCAATCATCTGTTACCCATTTATTTACTTTCCAGTATACATGCATAGTGGTCTCAAAATTGTCTATCTGTACCTTTATGGGGAAAAAACTGTATCAACTCAGTAAAGTGCTTATGTATAGCTTCTTTCACCTATAGTCTTCATTCATTTCCAAGGTTACTTAGATTGACACCTTTACCCCTTTCAATTAAGTTGTTTATTATCTTTGTGATGCAATTAGATTATTTTGGCACATTCTTCATTTCATCTTGAGATCCCCCTACCTAATAAATTATTTTTTAAATTTGCATATCTTAGGCTTCATTCTTTATACTGTAAAACTCTATGAGTTTTGACAAATGCATAGTTATATATCCATAATTGCAATATTATACAAAGTAGTTGCCCTGACTTTGATTGATAGAATTTATATGTTGCATCCCATTCTGTTGATCCTGCTAGGTAATACCTTATTGCTTTGTTTTACCTTTTGTGCTATTGCTTTATATGAGCTCTGAGCTTTAGCTTTTGCATGGTTTTATACTGGTGGGTTTATATTGTGATGATCCATGTATAATACAGTTCTGAATATTTCCTGCAGGGCAGTTCTGATCTTGACAAATTCCCTCAGTGTTTGCTTGTCTGGAAAAACATTTATTTTTCCTTCATATATGAAATTTAGTTTAGCAGGATACAAAATTCTAGGCTGGCAGCTCTCCTGTATGAGTACTGAAGATGGGGTCCCAATCACTTCTGGCTTATAAGGTCTCAGTTGAGAAGTGTGCAGTTTGCCTGATGGTTTTTCCTTGTAAGTTACTTGATTTCTTTTACTGATAGCTCACAGGAGTTCCTCCTAAGTGTTGACTTTGGCAAGTCTGATGACCATGTGTCCTGGTGATTGCCTCTTTGCAATGAATCTCCCAGGCGTTCATTGAGCTTCTTGCACTGGATGTATAAATCTCTACCAAGACCAGGGAAGTTTTCCTCAATTATTCCCCTCAAATAGGTTTTTGAGCCCTTGTGCTTTTTCTTCTTCACCCTCAGGGAGGCCTATGATTCTAACATATGGCTGTTTTACATAATCCCATATTTCTCATAGGCTTTGTTCATTTCTCCTAATTCTCTGTTATTTTTGACTGACTTAGTTAATTCAAAAGAGGTGTCTTCAAGCTCTGAGATTTGTTCTTCTTCCTGGTCTAGTCTATCCTGAAAAGTTTCCACAGTGTCTTGTATGTCCTTAAATAAATTTTTCATTTCCAGAACTTCTACTTGTTTTTTTTTTTTTAATATATGGATCTCATTAGTCAATTTTTCATTCATCTCCTAAACTGTTTTTCTAGTTTCTTCAAGTTGGCTTCCCATTTTCTCTTGGATTTCATTGAGCTTCCTTACAATCGATATCAGGTATTCTTTATCTGTCATTTCAATATTTTCATTTTAATTGGAATATTTTGTTAGAGAGCTGGTGTTCCATTTTGGAGGTGTATTTTTGCTCTGATTATTCATACTTCTGGAGTTGTTTCACTGATTCCTTGTCATCTGGAGAGTTGTCGCTTTTTATTTTTGGATTTTCTCTTGTTTGGAGGGGGCTTCTTTTTGCCTCCTTCACTCATAAGGGTCTGACCATATTATACGTTGTATAAGAACCTTGTGCTTTGCTTGTCTGTGCTTTGATGGCAATCTAAATTCTGGATAGAAGCCTTGGTTATAGATATCCTTGGTGTGGTGGTTTTCTCATTTGCTAGTTGTTTGTAGGCTGTGGCAATGGTGAGCTATGTTTGTGGGCAGATTCCTTGTCTCTCCTTGATGAGGAAGGATGGAATTCTCTGAAATCCTTTCTCTTTCCCCAGCCCTCTGGTCTTCTTAGTACTGTGAATTTTTAAATTATCTTTCACACATATATTCTTTATAATGGCGTTATTTAACATCTGAGTGCCAATAGTTTACCTTCTGTTGTGTGAAGAGAAGAAGGCACAACTTTTTTTGGATTCAAATCAGCAATAAAGTTTGTGGAATTGTAACAGATGCTGACTATTTAGTTGTGCAGTTTGAGATATTGCAGGAGGATTGAGCTGTGTGTTGTTGCCTTAGATAAACATGCTGAGTGCCATGTGCAAGGCATATTTGAAATAATATTTTTCCTACATCTATTCCAGGATGTGAAAATGCACAATCTGGATCCTAAGGTAGAATAGTAGTGGGAAGAAGTAATGTCAAGTATTTTATCACCATAGTTATTCCAAATTTTCCATGGTACGTTTCCTATAACACTTTCCCTCTGCACGAAGGAAGCATTAGTTGGTGCAGACTGCATACCACAGTTCAGAAAGACATGCCTCCTCATTTTCAAGGAGCAAAACAGATGAAGTGAAATTTTCCTAGGTAGCATTAAGTGGGATGTTTTCCAAAGTCTGTGTGTGTGATAAAGGGAGAAATTCGCTCCCTTTAATACACTTAAGTATCCTCTCGAGACAATGGATAACAATTATGGAATCTCAGAACTTGAAGTTGCTTTCTCATTTTACCTACTAGATTTATGGATGGGAGAACTAAAATATAGATGGCTGAAGAGCCAATGGTAAAATCTTTTTTCCCTTTCTTCCAGCATAGCTTTGCTGTAGAGTTCCAAAAGGGCTGATTGTTCATTAAAATTTCATTTTATTGAAAATGGTGAAAACAGAGAAATATTTCCTAGCATATAGACAAATTTTCCTCTGGATCTTGTGTAGTTTCTTCTAAACTATGTATAGAATACTTTTGGTTTTCTTTGCGGGGTTTGCATCTTCCTTCATTCCCCCTGTTCATCAACATATTTGGTTTTAGCCAAGGTGCACAGGAGACAGCATGCAAGGATAGAGATCTGATGGAAATTTTTGTTCGAAAAAAGGAATTGTTAAGTGCCATGTTCGCCTGCTTGAACCACTCCTCCTACCCTTCCTCCACTGCTTTGTGATCATAGCAAACGTTACAAAACATGGATGGATAATGTAAGTTAGAAGTAAATTGTGTTTGAAGATTTTGTACTTTGTAATTTTTTGTTTAATTATTATGCTTTTTAATTTTGTTTAATTAGCATTTGTGTTTAACAAACATAACTGAGGTTCGATACGGCAATTTTTGAAAACAGCAGGTGAGATAAAAGAGGAGGACTCTAGGCCTAGACCGCTAGGAAATTTTGATTGGTCGGCAATTAAAGGCTTCCTATTCCTTTATGGAATGGCCTATGGAATACAACTTTCAAATGCACCAATGGCTCCACCAAACTCACAGCCTTTTTATCAGTAGTGGTGGTGATTATTTTAAACAACTGTTGGAATTCCAAACCAAACAGGACAAAAATCTAGTTTTGAAAGGCCTGAGAAGCAATTTACTTAGCAGCAAAACTTCTTGCTTAGAAGAAGAAAATAAATAATGACAACATGTAAAATTAGAGTGAGTAAAATGTTACAAGATGTAGTATAAATAAATGAACAGATTCCACTTTCTATTATTAAATAAGGCGACGTATTGATGGTTCTTCTTATCTTGCTAAAAAGGTTGTATATAACAAACTGAAAAACAACAGTTCTCTCCAGTCAACAGATTTCACCAATAAATGCCATGCTGTGACATATGTGAGATTTGTAAATGATGTTGAAATTCAAGAAAACTTTTCTGCTGCAAGAATTGCTTGAAACAAGCAAAAGCCAAGATATATTTAAAATTTGTAAACAAAATATCTGTCTTGTAGGAACTGGGTTGGCATATGTACTGATGGTGCCCTTCATCAGTTGGCTTAATAAGAGATTTCACCTCACATGTAAAATAATGTCACCATACATTGCTTTCTTCACAGAGAAGTGATGGTGTCAAAAAATTACTAGAAATAAAATTTAGAAAAAAAAATCCTGGATGATGTACAAAAATTGAAATATTATTAAATAATTATCATTCAATTAAGAATGCTTTAAAACTTTGCAAAAACTTGGAAAAGAGCTGATAACTCTCCTGCTGCATACAGAAATCTGGTGGTTTAGCAGAGAAAGAATTCTTTTTTTATTTCAAAATATTATGGGGGTACAAATGTTTTTGGTTTC
>RJWJ010025604.1:0-23738 GCA_004363605.1 Indri indri | reverse complement strand
ACTGCTTCACTTTTTTTTCTTGAATGCTGAGCTGCCACGCAGGACCCCAGTCACCCTTGGGATGCAGGGGTCTGGGTGTGTGGGAGTGACTGGTGAGTGTAAATTGACATTTGGTGTTCAGCACGCCCTGTGGGTGTGGTCAACTTAGGCTCCCTGAGGAGCCTGAGAGGTTTGAGTATTTGGGGAAGGGAAATGTTTTGATTATGTTTTTGTTCCAAACTGGAATCCCTAGGGGTCAGATTTAAATGTTCAGAAAAGCTCTCTGTGTGATCTGTTTGGGGTCTAAGCCAGTCTCTGACCCTCCCAGTTAGTTCCTTGAGCCTGCCTTCTGTGGTTCTCAAGAATGCAGATGGGCTGTGGAACTTGAGTCTCAGCAATTTCTCTTCCTCTTCCCCACTGTGCCTCAAATTACTGTTGCTTTTATTTAGCAAAGGGTCTTCCAGTTCCAGAGACCATCAACTAGGCTTACAGTTAGGGCTGGCTTCATGAACCCTCGTCAGAAGAGAGAATATTCAAGAAAGTTGAGCCAGAGTTCAGCTCCAACAATAACTAAATTGTGTTCTTGACCAAGGTTCCCAAGCCTCACACAAAAAACTCATTTCCCCCCACCCCCAGCCTTTCTTTCCTCCTCCAGGGCCTTCAAGACCATCAGAGCCACCAACTGGTTACAGGACTGAATGAGTGCCTTCCTAGTACTAGGTACTACCTCAGCAGGGATGAATCCCAGTAATTCTCAGATAAGGAAACAAAGACACAGCAAAGGTACGGAATGAGTCATTTTAAATAATGGTAATAATCATAAAGAACATCAGCAGCCAGTCCTGATTTCTCACAAGAAGTTCTGGGCTTCCCAAATAGAGAGAAGCCCAGCTTGTTTCAGTTCTCTTTTCGATTAGTTTCTTGCCTTTCCAGGGCTCTTAGAAGACTGAGGGATGTGTGACATGTTCCTTCCAGCTTCTGTAGTCACCACTGCACTGATTGATCTTAGCTTGCTTATCACAAACTTGTGATGTGGAAAACCTAGGCTTGTTTTCTTGTTCAGAGAACTAGAAACTAAAGGTTTAGAAGACCGATGAGACTTTATTACTTTGTCGAAGGACTCTCTTACTTTTTCTTTTTTTCTATCCTAGAGTAGATATGACATGTAAAAGAAATTTCAGTTAGTTTTGTATTTAGCTGTAGTTGACAGCCTACTGAAAGGGAAGGTTACAATAATGGTGTTAAAAGTGGGTTTTAGCTGAGTGAGGTGGTATAGGCCTGTAACAGTGGGAGGATCACTTGCACCCAGAGGTTCAAGGCCAGCCTAAGTAACATAATGAGATCCCCGTCTCTGAAAGGTTTCTTTTAAAAAAGGAGAGGCCAGGTATGGTGGCTCACGCCTATGATCCTAGCACCATGGGAGGTCAAGGCCAGAGGATTGCTTGAGGTCAGGAGTTGGAGACCAGCCTGAGCAAGAGTGAGACCCCATCTCTACAAAAAATAGAAAAATTTGGTCGGGCGCGGTGGCTCATGCCTGTAATCCTAGCACTCTGGGAGGTCGAGGCGGGCGGATTGTTTGAGCTCAGGAGTTCGAAACCAGCCTGAGCAAGAGAGAGACCCCGTCTCTACCAAAAATAGAAAGAAATTAATTGGACAGCTAAAAATATATAGAAAAAATTAGCTGGGCATGGTGGCGCATGACTGTAGTCCCAGCTACTCGGGAGGCTGAGGCAGTAGGATTGCTTGAGCCCAGGAGTTTGAGGTTGCTGCGAGCTAGGCTGACGCCACAGCACTCTAGCCCCAGCAACAGAGTGAGACCGTCTCAAAAAAAAAAAAAAAAAGAAAAATTAGCCAGGCATGGTGGCATGTGCCTGTAGTCCCAGCTACTTGGGAGGCTAAGGCAGGAGGATCACTGGAGCCCAGGCATTCACATCCAGAGTGGGCAACACAATGAGATCCTGTCTTTTTTTTTTAAGTAGAGACAGGGTCTCGTTCTCACTCAGGCTGGTGAGATCCTGTCTTTTAAGAAAAAATAAATAAAACAAAAAACCCAAAGTGAAAAGGCATCATCCCTGTCCTCAAGTTGCTTAGTAGTCTAACTGGGGGAGACCAGACAGAGACCTCTAATGGAGGTACATAAAAGGAGCATAGTGATCTGAGCATTCAATACCTGGGGGTGGGGCAGGAAAGACTTCATAGAAGTCAATTCTTATTGAAGATAAAAGTTTGGTAACCCAGAAGGAGGACAAACTGAGCAAACTGTAATTTCAAAGTTCTGGACATTGGAGACCCCAGAAAGCATGGTTTTTGGGGGACACTTCAATAAAGAACAAAGTGAAGGGAAGAGAAGGCAGTGGATAGTAATGGTTGATGAGGAGACTGAAAAAGCACAGGACAGATCACTAAGAGCCTTGACTGCCATGCTGGAACGTTAACTTAGTACATGTGAGGCTTACATCACAGCCAGGCACAATTCGTGTTCATAGGAGTGGTTTCAAAGTGAAACAACCATCATATGATCACATTGTTTTTAAACACAGTCATAAGGAATTATTTAAGTGCTCTCACAGTGGTTGTGTAGATAAAACATTGCATGTGAGGGATTTGAGAAGACTTGCAATAAGTTTATTCATTTTTTTTTTAAGTCTAAAGAAAATTTTATATTTTCTCAGAGGAATCGGACAAGATGGATCATGTCGTTGGTTCAATTGATCTCACCGACTATCAATAAACTGGTATATATCTAGGGTATTCCTCACTGGCCAGGTGCTGAATTCTCTCTTGTTCTGGAGAAGCAAAAAGAAAGGATAGTGAAAAGGATGATGGCTATTGAATTTCTGAGTCCAAATCTAGGCCTTTCTCTTTGTACTTGGGATAAAATCAAATCTTAGTTCCTACTTCAGGCATAAACTAGCTTAGAACCATGGGAAAAAAACACAGGCTTTGGAACTAAACAGTCATAATTTAAGTATCTGAGCCTCAGTTTTCTTATCTGTAAAAGGGACAGCAATCTCTTAAATTGGCAAAAGAATTTTATTAGACAATATATGTGAAATGTTTAGACTAAAGCTCCACAGGATCAGTTCCTCTCCCTCCCTACCCCCAGCAAGTTTAGGTGTGGTCTGTTACTGAATACACTAAACAGCTGTTAGAATCTCCAGAGCTTGGTGAGTAATGCAGTTTCTTCCCTCCAGGAAATTTCTTTCCATCTGGAAGTTTCTTTTCTACAGTTTCTTCTCTTAATGTTTCTTTCTTTCTTTTTTTTGAGACAGAGTCGTGCTCTGTTGCCTGGGCTAGCTCACAGCAACCTCAAACTCCTGGGCTCAAGCAATCCTTCTGCCTCAGCCTCCCAAGTAGCTGGGACTGCAGGCATGCGCCACCATGCCTGGCTAATTTTTTCTGTATATTTTTAGTTGTCCAGCTAATTTCTTTCTATTATTAGTAGAGACGGAGGTCTCATTCTTGCTCAGGCTGGTCTTGAACTCCTGAGCTCAAATGATCCTCCTGCCTCGGCCTCCCAGATTGCTAGGATTACAGGCCTGAGACACCGCACCCGGCCAGAATCCAGATTTTAAAAGAACATATAATGAAGTGCTGAATAATGTGCTAATAAAGAAATGACCACATATATAAGATACAAGTGCTAAAGGGGATGACCTCATCCTGTCACTGACAAGCCATCAAAGCCGCCTCCACCAAAATAAGGATAAGGTGGAGGCCAGGAATTCAGGTGCCTGGGGTAGTCTTAACCCTCGTGATTGCAAAAAGCAGGAACTCGGCTATCTTGCTTTATGTGTAAGCAATAGGCAATATTCACTATTAAAGACGAAAAAGGAAGTGATTTATAGGATCTTGACTCTGGGAGGTTCTCCAATGCACTTTAGCTCCAATGAGAAACACTTGAAAAATTAACCGGCTAGTAGTTAAGTGGTTAGCACCTTTGTCTGGGGGAACTTAGTAAGATGGCGTTTGCTGGCACTTCACAAAGACTGCGTATCAGTCAGCTCAGTATTAACTGATTTTTTCAGTCGTCATATCTCCTCCCGCCGGTACTCATACGGCTTACACCCACATAGAGAGGCATCCGCCCGTCCGCCCACCCGTTGGGGGGGCGGTGAGGAGTGAGAGGTAACTTTATAAGGGCGGTTAAATGAAGATTCAGATGAGTCCCAGTGGTGAAGCAGAACTGCGCACCGAATGCCACAGCGCTGACACTTGTTGAGCTGTACAGATCTGCTCAAGCGTACCATCTAATCCCTGTAAAGACGTCCCCTAAAGGGGGCCAATATGGCGACGGACTGCTCTTGGCACAGCCCTCTTCCCTCACTCGTGATGGGCGGCTAAGGTAACGCCCATTGGCCAATTTGGAGGCGGTGCCGGGCTTACTTCCTCCCCTCATTGGGCTAAATAACTGATGGAGACGCCAATTTTCCTCTGCCCACTCTAAGTTCCCGCCCTCCGAGATTATTCGGCATTTAATTGGCCTTTAGTCCATCTCAATATGTGTCCTTTCCTGTCTCTTTTTGGTGTTAATCCAATCATATCTTTCCTGGCTGCCCGCCTGATTTCTGATTGGTTTTGATCATCTTCATCCTATCCCATTCCCGCCTACTTCTTACCTTTCCTCCCATTAGGATTTTGCCCACGATGTCCAGGATCCAGATTGGTCGTTGTTCTGTCATTCCTATAAAAGCTCTTCCTATCCCTGCTGCTCAGGGAGCCCGCCTGGCGGTTAACTGGTTTCTTTCCAAGCCTATCATCTATAGCTCCCGCCCATCTTTACTTCCTGCAGCTTTCATTGGTTTTTAAATCTGAGAAGGCGGTCTTTTTGGGCGGACACTAGGCACGCAACTTTGTCTTACACGCCTTAGAGAGCAAGGGAGCCTTGCTATTGGATAATCTGACCGTCTTTCTTCCGCAAGTCCCTCCTTTCCCCCTCCCTCATTGGGCGGGGCAGCAGTAAAGGGGCGGAGCCTAGGTCGGGCTTGTGGCGCGCTGCTCCCTCCTCCTTACCCCCCCCCTCCCTGTCCGGTCCGGGTTAGCTTGCCTCGTCAGCGTCCGCGTTTTTCCCGGCCCCCCCCAACCCCCCCGGACAGGACCCCCTTGAGCTCGTCCCTCAGCTGCCACCATGAGCGGTAAGGATGAGTCCACTCCACGCTTAGGGGTGGGAGGAGAATGAGGGGGCGCGCGCGAGGGCCGACCGGGCGGTCCCCGCCGTGAGGGGGGGCGGGCGGGAGGCGGCGGCGGCGGCCTTGGTCCCGCCCGGGGCGGAGGGAAGGGAGGGAGAAGGGGCAGTGGCGGGGCCTCCGAGGAAGAGGGGGATGGGCCGCCCGCCCCGGGGGAGGGGGCAGCGTGGCCTCGCCCGCCCCCTGCCCGCCCCGGCCACGGGGGACGGGCCTTACCCCCCACTATTCGGCCGCCAGCCTGAGGCTCCTCCCGCCGGGGGCTGGAGCCGCGGGGGCGGCCCGAGCAGTGCAGGCCCCGCCCGGGCCAACCGCCTCCCTGGTCCGCCCTCTGGTCGCCTCCCGCTCCTAGGTCCTCCTCCCCCACTTTCCGTAGATTTCCCCTCCCCCCCACCGTCCCGCCCTTTCCACGCCCCTCACCCCGAAACCGCCCTTACCCTCTAGGGCCCGCCCTCTCTCCGCCCCGAAACGTCCTGATTTCTGACACCTAGACCCCCATTAGACCCTTACCAGTATCCACAAATGTTTCCCCACTCACACTTTTTATCTCTTCTTTTCCCCTTTCCCCCGCTTTCTTTTTGTTACTTTTTACACTTGTATTTTTCTTTCTCCATCTTTTCTAACCCTAATTTTAGCAAGCTTTCCATCCGTGCACATGTTGTTTCTTGCTTTACCTGTCCTTTTTCCCCTCAGGATACTTTTTCTTATTTCGAAACTCTTCCCATGTGCCTACCATCCTTCATATTTCCTATCCCTGAAACACTTTTTGAATGTTTTCTGAGTTTAATTTTGTGCAAGGGAGAATTGAGGCCCAGTTTTGGCACCACTGATCCTAGTTCATGTCCTGCATGCCCTACAGTTCTCCCCTCCTCTAATCCATTTTCTTTCCACTGGTGCCTTCCACCTTTTAGTCATTGCTGTTTCATCATATCCTCCTTTTGCTCTTCCTCACTTTACCTTTTTCTTCCTCCAGCTTTAAGTTGTTTATCTTTTAATTATTTTTAGACCCAGATCACTCCATGGATGAAATGACAGCTGTGGTGAAGATTGAAAAAGGAGTTGGTGGCAATAATGGTGGCAGTGGTAATGGTGGTGGTGCCTTTTCACAGGCTCGAAGCAGCAGCACAGGCAGTAGCAGCAGCAGCAATGGAGGAGGAGGAGGAGGGCAGGTAAGTGATAATCAGAGACAGTGGGGAAGGTGTTGAGAGAATGTAAATATTCTTAGTAATTACCTTACTCTTCACAGAAAGCTTTTTAGGGAAGGACTAAAGCATTTTGTAGATAGGGAAGTAAGCACAGAGAGACAAGTGACTTGGAGCTCCCCAAAGATGGAAGTTTCAACAATATATATAGGTCAGCTTTTTATTTCTGGTTTTTGCTCTTTGCACTGTGTTGCTGTTTATTTGTTGCATACTGCCCCCTAGGTCGGCAGCTGGGTGTCATTAACTCCTTTCCTCTCCCTTATTTTCTGGCCAGGAATCCCAGCCATCCCCTTTGGCTCTGCTGGCAGCAACTTGCAGCAGAATTGAGTCACCCAATGAGAACAGCAACAACTCCCAGGGCCCAAGTCAGTCAGGGGGTACAGGTGAGCTTGACCTCACAGCCACACAACTTTCACAGGGTGCCAATGGCTGGCAGATCATCTCTTCCTCCTCTGGGGCTGCCCCTACCTCAAAGGAACAGAGTGGCAGCAGTACCAGTGGCAGCAATGGCAGTGAGTCTTCCAAGAATCGCACAGTCTCTGGTGGGCAGTACGTTGTGGCTGCCACGCCCAACTTACAGAACCAGCAAGTTCTGACAGGACTACCTGGAGTGATGCCTAACATTCAGTATCAAGTAATCCCACAGTTCCAGACTGTTGATGGGCAACAGCTGCAATTTGCTGCCACTGGAGCCCAAGTGCAGCAGGATGGTTCTGGTCAAATACAGATTATACCAGGTGCAAACCAACAGATCATCACAAATCGGGGAAGTGGAGGCAACATCATTGCTGCTATGCCAAACCTACTGCAGCAGGCTGTCCCCCTCCAAGGCCTGGCTAATAATGTGCTCTCAGGACAGACTCAGTATGTGACCAATGTACCAGTGGCCCTAAATGGGAACATCACCTTGCTACCTGTCAATAGCGTTTCTGCAGCTACTTTGACTCCCAGCTCTCAGGCAGTTACGATCAGCAGCTCTGGGTCCCAGGAGAGCGGATCACAGCCTGTCACCTCAGGGACTGCCATCAGTTCTGCCAGCTTGGTGTCATCGCAAGCTGGTTCCAGCTCCTTTTTCACCAATGCCAATAGCTACTCAACAACTACTACCACCAGCAACATGGGGATTATGAACTTTACCACCAGTGGATCATCAGGGACCAACTCTCAAGGCCAGACACCCCAGAGGGTCAGTGGGCTCCAGGGGTCTGATGCACTGAACATCCAGCAGAACCAGACATCTGGAGGTTCACTGCAAGCAAGTCAGCAAAAAGAGGGAGAGCAAAACCAGCAGACACAGCAACAACAAATTCTTATCCAGCCTCAGCTAGTTCAAGGGGGACAGGCCCTTCAGGCTCTTCAAGCAGCACCATTGTCAGGGCAGACCTTTACAACTCAAGCTATCTCCCAGGAAACCCTCCAGAACCTCCAGCTTCAGGCTGTTCCAAACTCTGGCCCCATCATCATCCGGACACCAACAGTGGGACCCAATGGACAGGTCAGTTGGCAGACTCTTCAGCTGCAGAACCTCCAAGTTCAGAACCCACAGGCCCAGACAATCACCTTAGCCCCAATGCAGGGTGTTTCCTTGGGGCAGACCAGCAGCAGCAACACCACTCTTACACCCATTGCCTCAGCTGCCTCCATTCCTGCCGGCACAGTCACTGTGAATGCTGCTCAACTTTCCTCCATGCCTGGCCTCCAGACCATTAACCTCAGTGCATTGGGTACTTCAGGAATCCAGGTGCACCAGCTTCCAGGCCTGCCGTTGGCTATAGCAAATGCCCCAGGTAAGGCTTCCAATCTTTTGCATAGGAACTATAGCATCTTAGCTGGAACTGTTGAGTCTAAAGAAGGGAATAGAGTCTTTTGGGATAACACTTTTCTTGAGGGCTAGTCATTTAGGCAGGTCAGTTAGAGAAATAGCAGTGATTCTGTTTAAGTCATTTATAACTGAATTAAAGGAGACTTTTTTTCAGTTAATCCCATGAGAAAGGAGCACTTCCGGGTAACGTCCTGGGGTCTGTGTACTTCGAAGTGTCTTTGGTGCTGCAGAATAAGGGTTGGCAAACTTTTTCTGTCTTTACAGGTAGTAAGTATTTTAGTCTTGTGGGCCATATGGGGTCACTTTTTTTTTTTTTTTGAGACAGAGTCTCACTTCGTTGCCTGGACTAGAGTGCCATGGCGTCAGCCTAGCTCATAGCAACTTCAAACTCCTGGGCTCAGGCGATCCTCCTGCCTCAGCCTCTCGGGTAGCTGGAACTACAGGCATGTGCCACTGTGCCCAGCTAATTTTTTTTTATTTTTAGTTGTTTGGTTAATTTCTTTCTATTTTTAGTAGAGACGGGGTCTCGCTCTTGCTCAGGCTGGTCTCGAACTCCTGAGCTCAAGCAATCCTCCCGCCTTGGCCTCCCAGAGTGCTAGGGATTACAAACGTGAGCCACCGCACCCGGCTGGGTCACGTTTTTTATATGTGTTTTTTATACCACTTTAAAATGTAAAACCATTCTTAGTTCTAGGGCCCTTGTCCTGTGGGTCAGTTTCTCTATAGGATAAAAATTGATTATGAACACGATCTATTTGTAGAACAGTTTTTTCTTATGAACTATATCTCCTAATTGAGGAAAAAGTGACCGTATGGATTCCAGAATGATTTTTCAACAAAGTTTGTGCCCTGGTTAATCTTTAGTTAACCAGAATATCTCACACTCTGTGCAATCTGGTTATTCGGGGTTTCATTTTTTTTTTTTTTTTAACTTCTGGTTACCTTAAAAACAGAATCCCGTGACCTCTCCTCACACTAATGCATGTTTTTAATGAGTTTCCTAGGTGATTCTGATACTTCCTAGGCAGAGAATAACTTCCTAGACTGCTTTGAAAGTACTATGTATGATTGGAAATGGAGGAGAAAGAAAGGGAGTGGAGAAAGGTGGAGTCTGGAATGAAATGAGGAGGTAGGATTGAGAGGAGTTAGGAATAAGGAGAGACTGGGCACACAGTGGCTCACACCTGGAATCCTAGCACTCTGGGAGGCCAAGTGAGAGGATTGCTAGAGATCAGGAGTTCAAGACCAGCCTGAGCTAGAGTCAGACCCCCATCTCTACTAAAAGTAGAAAAATTAGCTGGGGGTTGTGGTGTGCACCTGTAGTTCCAGCTATTCAAGAGGCTGAGGCAGGAGGATCACTTTGAGTCCAGGAGTTAGAGGCTACAATGAGCTATGATGACAACCACTGCACTGTACACAGGGCCACAGAGTGAGACTGTCTCAAAAAAAAAAAAAAAAAAAGGGAAATTGAACCCCCCTCCTCCCTGCCTCTCTGGTTCTTTTTTTTTTTTTTTTTGAGACAGAGTCTCTCTCTGTCGCCTGGGCTAGAGTGCCATGGCATCAGCCTAGCTCACAGCAACCTCCAACTCCTGGGCTCAAGCGATCCTCCTGCCTCAGCCTTCCAAGTAGCTGGGACTACAGGCATGCGCCACCGTGCCCAGCTAATTTTTTCTATTTTTAGTTGTTTTGGCTAATTTCTTTCTATTTATAGTAGAGACGGGGTCTCGCTCTTGCTCAGGCTCTTGAGCTCAAGCAGTCCTCCCGCCTCAGCCTCCCAGAGTCCTAGGATTACAGGCGTGAGCCACTGCGCCTGGCCCGGTTCATATTTAAAAAAAAAAAAAAAAGGGAATAACGGGCACATTGAAGGGAAAGTGATTCAGGGAAGAATTTTGTGTTGGAATGCATATTGAATCTGTTAGCCACAATATTCAGTCTTTTATTTTGAACTACGTTTCACTATGAATTTGAAATTTAAAACATATTCATAAAGTAAAGGGGAAAGTCTTGGCCGGGTGTGGTGGCTCACGCCTGTAATCTTAGCACTCTGGGAGGCCGAGGCAGGCGGATTGTTTGAGCTCAGGAGTTTGAGACCAGCCTGAGCAAGAGCGAGACCCCGTCTCTGCTGAAAAAAAATAGAAAGAAATTAGCTGGACAACTAAAAATATATATAGAAAAAATTAGCCGGGCATGGTGGCGCATGCCTGTAGTCCCAGCTACTCGGGAGGCTGAGGCAGAACGATTGCTTGAGCCCAGGAGTTTGAGGCTGCTGTGAGCTAGGCTGACACCATGGCACTGTAGCCTGGGCAACAGAGTGATACTCTGTCTCAAAAAAAAAAAAAAAAAAAAAAGGCAAGTCTGTTTAGAATTTACAATTTTAAATTCCATTGTATGGAGATAATCTTTAATAAAGCATATTATGGTGTGTTTTTATATATTCTGGCATAATATGTAAAAATATGATAGAAAATAGTTTAATACTATCAAACTTCTACTGGAATATATGTGGGTTTATGAATTGTTTACTTTTGTTGTAGAGTTCTCATTCCATTTAAACTGATTTTTATGTAAGTGAGAGTAACAAATAGGCAACCATGTTTCCTGCTTCCTGCAGTTTTGGAAAATTTCAGGGGAAAGTGTACTCAAGTTCCCTGACTTTCTTATATTTTTGTGGTGTGTTTAAAATGACTACATTTTAAGATTTAACAAGACAGTAATTTTCTTAGTGAATTGGAAAGTTAGAGCTGAAAGGGACCGAAGAAGTCAGCTAGTACAACTGCCTTATTTTCTAGATGAGTAAATTGAGGTACAGAGAAGCCCGTAAGTGATGCGACAATAGCCAGAGCTGAGGCTAGTAGTTCTAAAGTGTAACCTGTTAGTTTTAACTAGGGACTTGAGATATCCTTTAAATTGTTAAAAATGTTTTAGAAAGGTGTCTTTGTTTTAAGATTTAATGCTCTAGAACTGACAGGTGTATTATAGACTAAAAATTTATGGGAGCAGGAATGGGAAAAGTTTTATAAAAACAGAACTCAACAGCCTGGAAAGTTAGACACCCTGGGTAATCTATACCAACGTGTTTGTTTTCTCTTTGTTCTTTAAGTTGTTGTATCCAGCAGTTTTGCTCTTCTACAAAGGAAAGCAAGACCGTGGGATTATTCAAGTTAATTTGGATCCTTGTAATTTCTGAAAGGTTTATGATTAGGCTCTAGCGAACAGTTACTAGGCATTCTCATTGCTAAATCATGCTCGGAGGAAGTCTGCCATTTAATATGTCATGGGATAGGGGTACCTAGTTGTTACTGATGGCCTCTCAGCTCAAGAAAAAGCATGTGTTTCTGTAAGGTAACAGTGGCTTGACATTTACTAATAAGAAAATGAGACACCGAAAAACCGTTTTGTGAGAGTTGAGATTTTTTGCTTCATTATTTGGTTTTTGAATACAGAAATTTCTTCTTTTCTGGCTAGTCATAATTGTGCAACATTTTTTCCCATTTAATTGATCTGACTTTATCCTTAATGAAAGATAATAAAATAATTTTCTGGAAGCTTAGTGCTTTTCAGCTTTTGCCTGCCTGTTACAAAGTATCTCATTTTATCTCCTTTTCTGGTATATAGTCATTTTACTGGAAAATTTGACTTCTTGGCAATATGTTCAGCCTCTTGGCAGTATGATGTAGAAAGAACATTGGATGTGAAATCATATCATAAGATACATATACATATATATATATGTATATATATAACTGTGCAAAATGAGGTATTATTACATGGTTGTGGAAGACTGCAGCTTTTTTGTTCTGTTTTGTTTTGGAGACAAGAGTCTCACTCTGTTGCCCTGGGTAGAGTGCCCTGGTACCTGGCATCAGCCTAGCTCACAGCATCCTCAAACTCTTGAGCTGAAGCAATCCTCCTGCCTCAGTCTCCCGAGTAGCTGGGACTTTAGTCACATGCCACTACTCCTGGCTAATTTTTTCTATTTTTTAGTTGCCCAGCTAATTTTTTTTTTCTGTTTTTAGTAGAGATGGGGTCTCGCTCGTGCTCAGGCTGGTCTCGAACTCCTGAGCTCAAGCGATCCTCCTGCCTTGGCCTCCCAGAGTGCTAGGATTACAGGCGTGAGCCACTGTGCCTGGCCCACATTTATTTATTTTTATTTATTTATTTATTTATTTTTTTGAGGTCACTCTCTTGCCTGGGGTGAGTGCCATGGCGTCACCCTAGCTCACAGCAACCTCAAACTCCTAGGTTCAAGCAATCCTCCTGCCTCAGCCTCCCGAGTAGCTGGGACTGCAGGCATGTGCCACCACGCCTGGCTAATTTTTTCTATATATATTTTTAGCTGTCCAATTAATTTCTTTCTATTTTTGGTAGAGACGGGGTCTCTCTCTTGCTCAGGCTGGTCTCGAACTCCTGAGCTCAGGATGATCCACCCACCTCGGCCTCCCAGAGTGCCAGCACGTTTATTATTATTAGGTAATTAATTTATTTTTTTGAGACGGGGTCTCACTCTGTCGCCCTGGCTAGAGTGCAATGGCATCATCATAGCTCACTGCAGCCTCCAGCTCAAGTGATCCTCCTGTCTCAGCCTCCCAAGACTACAAATACAAACCACCACACCTAGCTAAATTATTTTTTGTAGACACAGGGGTCTCCCTTTTGCCCAGGCTGGTCTCAAACTCCTGAGCTCAAGCCATCCTTCCACCTCAGCCTCCCAAAGTGCTAGGATTAAAGGTGTGAGCAACCGTGCCCAGCCATATTTATTATTTTTTAAAATAATCTTTTAAACATCTTTAAGCTCTCCTGTTGACTTTCAGTCTGTTTACCTTCTGTTTGCTGAATACATAGGCAAAGGCACAAACTTGGAATCAAAATAAACCAGCTACCTCTGTGTTCTTGTGTTTTTCATGACTCTGCCCCTGGTGGGTGGTAGTGAGGGAGGGACCACGCAGTAAACTGAGTTTAGTTTCCAGACAGTGAAATGATCTGTTTGCTCTTTGTTGTTTTTTTTGAAAAGTCGTAAGTAGCTTTCTTTTCTTTTTTTTTTTATCAACACCCTTTCCTCTTTATCAGCACCTTTTTGGCTCATTTTATGCTCATACTCTCATAGATCTTGATTTTTTTTTTTCCCCCACTGCTAAATCCTGAAAACTCTCACCCCAGGTGGGGGGGGCAGCTTTGAAAGATTAAATTTGGATGACTTCTTGGGAGTTCTGCCTAATAAAGAGTTCAGGGCTGGGTTTTGGCAGGAGAATAGAACATATTTCCTTGATGGCTATAATTCATTCAAGAAGCAAATTTCAGGCACTAAAAATAAAAATTTCACATCTGCTGGGTTTTATTGGGGTCAGGAAAATGTCTTCTCTTAGAAGTTAAGTTGAATATGATACCAAGGTTGGTTTGCCAACAGTGTCACTAAACTTGGGGTCAGATTGCTGAGACCTAATTTGTTAGAAAGTTGTGTTTTAGACTTAGTACATTTGAACATTAGTGGTAAGTAGGTTTAGATGATTAAAATGTCTTCAAAATTGTTTTAGTGCAAAAGATCATATGAATTTTCTATTTTATGATAATGTGTTTTACCAAATATAACATCAAATGTTTCTCTATCTGTTGCCCTCTTTGTCTAATATTATGTTTGTTTTTTAGGGTGATGTTTAGTGCTTTTTAAATGGTGATTTCGGTTTAAGTAGAAAAGATCTCATTTAAAATCTAGGTGCCTTGATTGATTTGAAAATCAGTGGGATATGAGAAGACAGTCTTCAGACCTTTTCCTTTGCTCCTATTTATTCATTCCAGTGGCTTTCTCTAAATGACGTCATTGTTAAATCACGTTCCCTTGTGCAATGTGGCCATTTTAGTTCTTAATTAAATAAGGAGAGCACAAGACTGCATAGTGTTTTAAAAAAGTTTAGTTATCTGTTTTGTTCTCATACCTCCTTTTCCCTTTAGTTGTTTCATTTTGTAAAGTAGCATGTAAACGTGCTTATGTCACTGATAATTTAGTTCTGCTCATTTCTTGCTTCGAATTGTTTTGTTTTCTCTCCTTGAAAATGTTTTAAAATGTAAGGTGCACTCTGGGAGGCCGAGGTGGGCGGATAGTGCTGAGCTCAGGAGTTCGAGACCAGCCTGAGCAAGAGCGAGACCCCGTCTCTACCGAAAATAGAAAGAAATTAATTGGACAGCTAAAAATATATATCGAAAAAATTAGCCGGGCATGGTGGCACATGCCTGTAGTCCCAGCTACTCGGGAGGCTGAGACAGTAGGATTGCTGGAGCCCAGGAGTTTGAGGTTGCTGTGAGCAAGGCTGACGCCATGGCACTCGCCCCAGGCAAGAGAGTGAGACTCTGTCTAAAAAAAAAAAGTAAGGTAGACGTCTGTAGAAAAGCTTTATTACATAATGTGTTGTAAGTTACTTATTGGGTATCTGTTAACATTAATAGTAATTGCTTGAGTTTTTTTCAGTTGGCTGTGTAATTGAAAAATAAGCACACCATGTTTCATATTTTTTACAGAAAGTATGTCCCAGTAGTGTTATCCTTTTCTTCAACAGCAGTATACAGGGCCTCGAGTGCTAAAGGATGATTTTAAAATGTATTTACCCACACAGTGACTATATTGCTAATACTGTGCTAGGTTTTAAGAATTGTTTGCCTTAGGAGACCCTGTAAAAAGTTTTAAAGTGAATCTTTTAGAGTTGGTTGCAAATCTGTGCTGTAATCTGAATTCGTACTTTTTTTTTTTTTTTTTTTTTTTGAGGCAGTCTCACTGTGTTGCCTGGGCTAGAGTGCCATGGCGTCAGCCTAGCTCACAGCAACCTCAAACTCCTGGGCTCAAGCAATCCTTCTACCTCAGCCTCCCGAGTAGCTGGGACTACAGGCATGCGCCACCATGCCCGGCTAATTTTTTCTATATATTTTTAGTTGTCCGATTAATTTTTTCTATTTTTAGTAGAGATGGGGTCTCGCTCTTGCTCAGGCTGGTTTCGAACTCCTGAACTCAAACAATCCTCCCGCCTCGGCCTCCCAGAGTGCTAGGATTACAGGTGTGAGCCACCGCGCCCAGCCTGAATTCGTACTTTTGCTTCAATGTTTTTTGGACTCTGAATGACTTATGGAAACTGGGCAGTATTACTTGTTTGACAAGTTTGGATGTGCATATCTAATTTACTATGAATCCTTCTCACCTGTGTACAAAATTAATAATAATTCAACAACTTTGAAGAAGGAATTAAAATATAAAATGCCTGTTTTAAAAGACAAAGACTTGCCTTTTAAGAGATGAGAGAACTAATTTAAAAATCTATAAATCATTAAACATTAAAAAACATAAAGCACTGATTTTTATATATTTTTTTACTTAAACACTGATTTTTATAGGAAAGCAAATATTTGCTGCTAATAATCTAAATTAGGTTAAGTGCAATTGAGATGGCTCTTTTTATTTATTTATGTATGTATGTATGTATGTATGTATGTATGTATTTATGTATTTATTTTGAGACAGAGTCTCACTCTCTTGCCTGGGGCGAGTGCCGTGGCGTCAGCCTAGCTCACAGCAACCTCGAACTCCTGGGCTCAAGCAGTCCTACTGTCTCAGCCTCCCGACTGGCTGGGACTACAGGCATGTGCCACCATGCCCAGCTAATTTTTTCTCTATATATTTTTAGCTGTCCAATTAATTTTCTTTCTATTTTTGGTAGAGATGGGGTCTCGCTCTTGCTCAGGCTGGTCTCTAACTCCTGAGCTCAGAACGATCCACCCACCTCGGCCTCCCAGAGTGCTAGGATTACAGGCTTGAGCCACCGCGCCTGGCCCTATTTATTTATTTTTTATTTAATTTTTATTTTTTGAGACAGAGTCTTGCTCTGTTGCCCAGGCTAGAGTGCCATGGCCTGTTAGCCTAGCTCACAGCAACGTCAAGCTTCTGGGCTGAAGCAATCCTCCTGCCTCAGCCTCCCCAGTAGCTGGGACTGTAGGCATGCGCCACCACGCCTGGCTAATTTTTTCTATTTTTATTTGCACAGCTAATTTTTTTTCTATTTTTAGTAGAGATGGGGTCTCACTCTTGCTCAGGCTGGTCTCAAACTCCTGACCTCAAGTAATCCTGCGGCCTCGGCCTCCCAGACTGCTAGGATTACAGGCGTGAGCCACTGAGCCTAGCCGAGATGGCCCTTGTTAAATTATTCAATATGTTCTTTATTGAATGTGACCCTGTTTTGATGGCTTAAAAAATTGACAGGTTTTTGCAGGCATAATACAATTAAATCAGACCATCCGTGGGGATAGCAGGTAGACTAAAGGATGCTAGAAACCCTTATTTGCTCTAATATCCTCATTTAAGCAGAGCCTAAGGTGTAGAAAGATTCAATGACTTGCCAAAGGTTGGTGACACAATTTAAAGAGTAACAGGTTTTTTGACTTTCAGATCAGTATCCTTTCTAATTCATACATTACTTTCTTATCTTTTACCAGGACTTCTCTCAAGTATGCAAATGGATTTTGTTTTTCTATTTCAATGGATTTTTGTCTACTTCAGTTATTTTGAAAGGTTACTAATATTTGTAGCCTAAAACAGTAGGAACAAAAAGAAACAAATGGCGTGGTTAATCAACAACTTCTTTATAAACTTCCTTATGAATCAGAATTTGTTGTAACCAGATTGGTTAATTTGAATTTATTTAATCCGTAGTCAAATGAAATATAAATCTATGGTCCCCAACCCCTGGTCTGTGGACCAGTACTGGTTGGTGGCCTGTTAGGAACTGGGCTGCACAGCAGGAAGTGAGTGGCACACAAGGGAGTGAAGCTTCCTCTGTTTTTTTTTTTTTTTTTTTTTTCTTGAGACAGAGTCTCCCTCTGTTGCCTTGACTCAAGTGCTGTGGTGTTAGCCTAGCTCACACCAACCTCAAACTCCTGGGCTCAAGTAATCTCCTGCGTTAGCCTCCCCATTAGCAGGGACTATAGGCACACGCCATGACGGTCAGCTAAGTTTTCTATTTTTAGTGGAGATGGGCTCTCACTCTTGCTCAGGCTGGTCTCAAACTCCTGAGCTTAGGGGATCCTCCCTCCTGGTCTCCCAGAGTGCTAGGATTACAGGTGTGAGCCATCGCACCTGGCCAGCTTCATTTGTATTTACAGCAACTCCCCATCAGTCCCATCACTGCATAAGCTCCGCCTCCTTTCACATCAGGCAGCAGCAGATTCTCATAGGAGCACAAACCCTACTGTAAGCTGCACATGCGAGGGATCTAGGTTGCCCACTCCTTATGAGAATCTAATGCCTGATGATCTGAGGTGGAGCTGAGGTGGTGATGCTAGCATTGGGGAGTGGCTGCAAGTACAGATATCATTAACAGAGAGGTCTGCCTGCACAATAAATGTAATGCGCTTGAATCATCCTGAAACCACCCTCCCCCACCCCGGTCCATGGAAACATTGTCTTCCATGAAACTGGTCCCTGGTGCCAAAAAGGTTGGGGACTGCTGTTATAAATAATGAGGTGATCAACACATAGGAAGGGAGGAGCAAGATGGCAAAAGAGAAATACAGGCTGTATAAATCAGCCTTTGAAATCATGATGGTCAGCTATGTCCTATCTGGCATATGTGACAGGGGGGTTAACCCCTCTTTTAAGTTTTTTTTACAATTAGGAAGATCCTGACTGTTCCTTTCTTGTTTTTTCTCTGATATGCTGGAGACATTGTTACAGCAAAGTTTATCTTCTTATTGTTCTCTCTGTTCTTTTTTTTTTTTTTTTTCATTTCAGCATATTACACGGTACAAATGTTTAGGTTACATATATTGCCTTTGCCCTCCCAGAGTCAGAGCTTTAAGCGCATCCATCCTCCAGACAGTGCACACCACACCCATTAGGTGTGAATATACCCATCCCCTCCTCCCCCCTCCACCTGTTATTTTCCATGTTATTCTGGAATTCCCTTCAGTGCCTGCCTTCCCATAGCCCTCACATTTCTGATTTCAAACCATATCCCCTGATGTACTTTCGGGAATATATATGGTTTAACAACCCTTTAAGAGACTATACAGGGTCCGATTTTGTCCAAGTGTCACATCAACAACGCATAATATTTCTTCTGATTATTGGTGGTATGTTACCTAAAAGTATCCTGCTTAGAATTCTGTGGCAGTTTCTTGTACTCTGAAAAAAATGTATTTTAAAATTTTATGTAGGCCGTTTGTCTTAAAGACAGTAAAAGCCCTTAACTCTGAAAACTGTATTTGGATATTTTCCAAATCAACAAGAGGTTTCTTTGTTTGATTTGATGTTCTCACATTTTAAGGCTTCTTTTTTTTTTGCCTTTTGTAGAGACAAGGGTCTCGCTGTGTTGCCCAGGCTGGTCTTGAACTCCTGGCCTCAAGTGATTCTCTTGCCTGGGCCTCCCAAAGCCTTGGGATTACAGATATGAGCAGTTATGCCCAGCCTAAGGCTTCTTATTTAGCCTTTTTTTTTTTTCCTCCCCGTGTCCCTTATTTAGCCTTAACTGCTGTTTAAGAAATTCAGTCATATAGCCAGGCCTTGTGGCTCACGCCTGTAATCCTAGTGCTTTGGGGGAGGCCAAGGTGGGAGGATCCCTTGAGGCCAACATGGTTAGACCCTGTCTACTAAAAAAATTTAAAAATTAGCCAGGCTTGATGGTGCACACCTGTAGTCTCAGCTACTCAGTAGGCTGAGGTGAGAGGGTCACTTGAGCCTAGGAGTTTAAGGTTACAGTGAGCTACGATTATGCCACTCTACAATCTAGCCCGGGCAACAGAACAAGACGCAGTCTCAAAAAATGAAAACAAATTAAAAAAAAAACAAAAACAATTTAAGTCATACTTATGGTTCGGTTATCTTAACCATCGGCGTTTACTGAACATCAGTATACTTAGTGATGTAATTGCTCCCAGCAGGCTCAAGAATAAGAAACAAAAGTGTAAAAGTAAAAATGGGGTCCAATATCTGATTCTTTGTTCATAGACAAGTTTAGCAAAATTTATTGAGCATTTATTATTATGTGTTAGATGTGCTAGGCTCTTGTTCATTTGAACAGATATGGTCTTTGCCTTCTTGGAGCTCAGGGCACTTAAGAGGGAACCAGTTTTCACTCAGCTATTTCTGAGAGTTGCAGGAAAATGTATGAAATAATAGGGACACAAATATTTTGAATTTATATTATAGTCTTTTGGTGTACTATGTCATATGTTGTCAGGTTATTTTTGAGACAAGATCTCACTCTGTCACCTGGACTAGAGTACAGTGGCATCATCATAGCTCACTACAACCTCAAACTCCTGGGCTCAAGTGATCCTCCTGCCTCAGCCTCCCAAGTAGCTAGGACTATAGGGGCACACCACCACATCCGGCTGATTTTTGTTTTTTCCTTTGGTAGAGATGAAGTCTTGCTGTGTTGCTCAGGCTGGTCTTTCATTGATTGATTGGTTGATTGATTGAGACAGAGTCTTGCGCTGTTGCCTGGCTAGAGTGCCGAGGCGTCAGCCTGTCTCACAGCAACCTCAAACTCCTGGGCTCAAGCCGTCTCCTGAGTAGCTAGGACTACAAGCGCACGCCACCAGGCCTGGCTAATTTTTTCTATTTTTAGTAGAGACGAGATCTTGCTCTGCTTAGGCTGGTCTTGAACTCCTGAACTCAAGCGATCCTCCTGCCTCAGCCTCCCAGAGTGCTAGGATTACAGGTGTGAGCCACTGCGCCCTGCCCATTTTAAGCTTTTCTACCTGGGCAGTTTTCTTGTAAGTGTTTCCTAATTTTCTAATCTAACGGGACAGTATCATAAGTACACTGTAGCTGATATCCAGCTACTTTTACATTATTTAAATCTTGACTTTGTTTCCATCCATGGAGTTAAAAAAATAAATCTTGCTTATTTATAAAGTAAGATGCTTAAAATGGAGCTCAAGGGTTGAGTGTTAAGAAAGGAATTGTTGCTGCACAAGAAAAATCTTCATGATGTACAATATGAGCATGCTATTCTTGGGTAACTGGTAACTGCTTACTTCCTTGTTTTAGTTACTGATGTGTAAAAGACCACAGAAAGCAAAGATGGCTTGTTGCTGGAAAGCATTTCCCTTTGTTGGAATTATTCAATGACTCTCTGAGCCCCAGAAAAATGACAATTGTCTTGTCATCCTAGACAATGCATATTCTCATCTCTAGTTTATATAGATGCTTAGAAAACTACAACATAGCCACCCAAGCATCTTGGTATAGTGGTAATTAATCTTTTAGTCAAACGACTGGTCAAAGCTGTCTTAATAAAAACACTAACATATCATCACATTGTATTATTTTTCTGTTTTTCAGAGTTCTTTGTCAGTTTCCTTGCTTACATTGTATTATTTTTAACTGAAATGTGCAGCAAATTAAGATGCATCCACACTTAAATTACTGATGTTTCTTTGACTTACATAGAAAACACTCTGATAACTAATTGGCTTAAGTCTTGACATTTTTATAGCGATAACCAAAAGGAAACATTATAAAATATTATTGTATCAGATTACCTAGATGTCTTACCATAAAAATTTAAGAAATAGGCACTTACACTTAAGAAATGGGCTTATTCAGGATTATGGCCATGGAAGTCTGAATCTTCTAAGGAGTGTGTAATAACTTGCCTGCCAAAAAAGAAAAAAGAAATAGGCACATGTAATAGGCATTACAAGGCCGGGCGCGGTGGCTCATGCCTGTAATCCTAGCACTCTGGGAGGCCGAGGTGGTTGGATTGTTCTGAGCTCAGGAGTTCGAGACCAGCCTGAGCAAGAATGAGACCCCATCTCTACCAAAAATAGAAAGAAATTAATTGGACAGCCAAAAATATATATAGAAAAAATTAGCCGGGCATGGTGGCACATGCCTGTAGTCCCGGCTACTTGGGAGGCTGAGACAGTAAGATTGCTTGAGCCCAGGAGTTTGAGGTTGTTGTGAGCTAGGCTGACGCCATGGCACTCGCCCCAGGCAAGAGAGTGAGACTCTGTCTCAAAAAAAAAAAAAAAACACAAACAGGCATTACATGAAATATGCACCTTCATTTCCTGTACTTCTTTCTTGGTATTGAAAATTTTTACTCACTAGATTATTTGGTTTTAATCATTACTTTGCTTGAAAAGGAATTTGATGCTCTTTAAAAGTGGTGCCAGCCCAAAATTTTATCCCTTTCCAAAAAGCTAAGCATCAGACCTAGAGTGAACTCTTCATAGTAAATTGTTCATTTTGTTTATCTCTCCTAAAGCCTCAGTCCTTTAGATAGCATTGTCCAGAATGATTCTCTAATGAGAATGTTACTGAAGGATTACTAATGTTGCATCATCTGAAGACCCCCTCAAAAAGCAAGGTATCCCAGGACCCAGTGAAAGATTGGAGATACCTGACATTGTACTCAGTATGCTCCACAAGATTGTTCCTACAAGAAAGAAAAATATAAAGGTTATATGTGGAAAACATTAGCTTTCTGTTGTTTAGTTAGGAAGTCAAGTTCAAAGCCTTTTCTAGTTTTGGTTGTTCATCAGGCCCATATAGCTGCTTTCTAAAATGCTGGAGGCTGGTAATAAAACCTATCTGCTGTACATGAATAGTTCTTTTTATAAATGAATCATATTATGTCAAGTCTCCTCGTATATTTCCCTTCATCCTACCTCCATTTCTGTTCCCTACTCCCATGTGACATTGGTATTATGAACAAACTCAGGAGCTTACTAAAGAGTATTCCCCCTCACTCCCCAGTTGTTATGCTGCTGTTGTGAGGTACAATGAAATGACTCTTCGAAAGTGTAATGCAGGCCGGGTGTGATGGCTCATGCCTGTAATCCTGGCATTCTTGGGGCCAAGGCGGGAGGTCAAGAGTTTGAGACCAGCCTGAGCAAGAACAAGACCCCGTTTCTACTAAAAATAGAAAACATTAGCCGAGCATGGTGGTGCACACCTGTAGTCCCAGCTACTTGGGAGGCTGAGTGAGGTAGGAGGGTCACTTGAGCCCAAGAGTTTGAGGTTGCAGTGACTATGATGATGTCACTTGAGCTGGGGTCATACTGAGACACTGTCTCAAAAAGAAAGTATAGTATAAAAATCCACAAGATTGGTGGAAAATTGATTGGAATGAGTTTTTCCATTTGGTTAGTACTCTCCGGGATGGGAAGTTGTAAATAAATATAAATGGGATCTTAAACCCAAAATACTGTTGTTTTTTTTCTTTTGTACAGCTCTTTTTGTGGATGAACTTCTCACATCCTGTGTAATATGGTTGAATGGTTTAGCTGTGAGTATAGTACTTAATCTGATGTAATTAAAGAGTGAAGTAACTCCAGCTCTAAAACTACTAGTAATTTATTGGAAATCCTTTGTGAAAGAAAAAGGCGGCTTGTCCTGAATTGGATATATACTATGTGGACAGGAGAGTGAGAACATGGAATTTGTAGGCAAACACTTAAGGCCCAAATCATAACTTTGCTTTATACTGGCTATGTAATTTTAGGGGGGAAAGTTCTTTATCCTCTAACCCTCTCTCTAAGGGTTGTTTTTTTGTTTGTTTTTTGAGACAAGGGTCTCATTCTGTCACCCTGGTGTAGAGTACAGTGGCATCATCATAGCTCACTGCAACCTCAAATTCCTGGGCTCAAATGACCCTCCTGCCAGAGTCCCAAGTAGCTGGGACCATAGGCGCAGTCCCACTATGCCTGGCTAATTTTTGTTTTTTTAAAGACAAGGTCTAGCTCTTGCTCAGGCTGGTCTTGAACTCCTGACCTCAAATGATCCTCCCCAGAGTGCTAGGATTAAGGTGGCTTGAGCCACCTTGCCTGGCTCCCCTCCCTTTTAATTAAAAGTAGAGTGATAAACACTTAGTTCAAGGCTGCTCTTCCAAGTCGTAGAAGTGTCCAGGCCTTTATGTTCTTTCTTGCCCTTTACATTCCTTGTCTATCAGTGTAGTCATTAAACCACCATCACTACCAGAGAAAGTAAACTGCAGCCAATATGCTTTGTTCTTTCGTAAGCCATTCTGGTAAAAATGGCAGTTGACAGTAGAGAAGGTTTTTAGGATTACCCATAGATTTTCTGTTTATCTCTCATTGCCTGGTTGTGAACTAGGTGCAAAAGTATGTGCCTGCTTTCCGTACAGACTGCTTGCTAGTAAAACATTCTCCTTCATGAACACTTTGTTGACACCCCATTTAATGATAATTTAGTTTCTCAATTTTTTTTTTTTTTTTTGAGACAGAGTCTCACTCTCTTGCCTGGGGCGAGTGCCGTGGCGTCAGCCTAGCTCACAGCAACCTCAAACTCTTGGGCTCAAGCGATCCTACTGTCTCAGCCTCCCGAGTAGCTGGGACTACAGGCATGCGCCACCATGCCCGGCTAATTTTTTCTATATATATTTTTAGCTGTCCAATTAATTTCTTTGTATTTTTGGTAGAGACGGGGTCTCGTTCTTGCTCAGGCTGGTCTCGAACTCCTGAGCTCAGAACGATCCGCCCGCCTTGGCCTCCCAGAGTGCTAGGATTACAGGCGTGAGCCACTGCGCCCGGCCAGTTTCTCAATTTTTT
>RJWJ010025603.1:0-23797 GCA_004363605.1 Indri indri | reverse complement strand
AAAAAAAAAAAAATATTAAGATACCACAATTTATGAGCTCAGTTATAGAAAATATATATTATATAACCTACAGTAAACAGCACTTGGTAGGGGTTTCTTGTTTGGAGAGCAAAGCATATAGTCATACCATTCTTCTTAGTTAAAATACAAGGAAACTAAGAAAATTTAAAAACCGCAATCGGTGTTTTGTTAAAATTAGAAAACAGCTCAGATCCTGGGAAGTCAAATAGGTAGAGAGTTGGGGGAAGCAGTGGAGACAGAGGAGGATGCATTGAGAAGACACAACCATCACAGATCCCATAAGGATCCAGCCTAAATACTCTTCTTACAAGGCAAAAAACAATGTCAGAAATATCTCTTATTTCTAACCATAAAAGTAGGTTTGCAGGTGTACCTGCAGGTGGCAGCTGATGTCTTAGACCCAGAGGCAAAACTAAATAAAGAACGTCATACAAGAAGCGCTGTCTGTCTCTTTGGCAGAGGAGGAAGAGAGAATCTTTTCATGTTGAAAATCTCTCAGCAGCCCACCTTCAATAGCTGGAAAAATGTTAATACCTAAATGAATTAATGGACTAAACACTGTACCATAAGGATATGTCCAGATGGTTGTGAAGATAGTTTTGATACTTTTCTAACAGGTAAATGCCATATAAATACCTTGTCCAGGCAAAATTCACAATGCTCAATGGTGAGTTAAAAAGTAACCAGTATAAGAGCTATAGAAATATATTGTGGGAAAATAATGAGAAAAAAAAACCAAGAAAATAAAATAGGGGATGAAGAGTACATACCGGAAAATATATAATAAGGAGCAGGGAAAATTAACATTTTACCATGAATTAAAAAAAAATCCTCATGAGGCAAAAGCACAAACCAATCATGAAAGAGCTTAGGGAACAAAGTGTGAGACAAGAAAAAAAGAACTATGAGCTAACAGCTCAGGAAAGAAATAGAAGGAAAAATGAAACCAGGAAAGGAAAGAAATTATAAGGAGCAGGAATAGACACTGCTGAAAACAAAGTAATAGACATAGCAGGAAAAATGGAAACATGTCTAAAATGAAAACAGTTTTAAAGTTTGAAAAAGGCTTAGATGTAATCAACAGATACAGATACGTATTCTAGGTTTCTAAAGGCTAGTTAGCATGGTGTGTCCATTTTCATCTTTTGCTGTAAGCTGGTATATTTACATTTAAAATGCATAATTTTATATGTGGTATATGGTTTGGTCTCATTTTTTATCCAATCTGAAAATCTCTGCCATTTCATAGGGGTGTTTATATATTTCGTTTTTTGTAATTATTGATTATAATATGTATTATTGCTTAGGCTTAAATCAATCAACTTGCTATTTGATTCCAGTTTGTTTCATGTGTTCTTTGTTCCCTTTCCCCTTTTTTTCTTGCCATCTTACAGATAAACTGAGTATTTTTAGTGATCCAACTTTCTCTCATTTGTTGGCTTAAAAGCAATAATATCGTTTCATTTTAAAAAATTATTTTTCTGGGGAAGGGCCAAGATGGCAGACTAGAAGCAGCTTGCACACACCACTCTCTAGGAGGCCCTTTTTGGTTCCAAATAAAGCTTAGGATTATTCTTTCTAGATCTGTGAAATATGACATTGGTATTTTGATGGGATTGCATTAAATTCATAAATCACTTTGGGCAATATGGACATTTTAACGATGTTGATTCTACCAATGCATGACAAGGATGTTTTTCCATTTGTTTGTATCATCTATGATTTCTTTCTTCAGTATTTTGTAGTTCTCCTTGTAGAGATCCTTCACCTCTTAGTTAAGTATATTCCTAAGTATTTTATTTCCTTTGTAGGTATTATAAACAGTATTGAGTCCTTGATTTGACTCTCAGCTTGATTGTTATTTGTATATAGAAATGCTACTGATTTGCATACAGTGATTTTGTAACCTGAGACGTTGCTGAATTTATTTACCAACTCCAAGAGTCTTGGTGGAGTCTTTTGAGTTTTCTAGACACAAGATCATAGTGTCAGCAAACAGCAATAGTCTAACCTCCTCTTTCCCAATTTGCGTGCCTCCTATTACTTTCTCTTGCCTGACTGCTCTGGCTAGGACTTTCAATACTGTGTTGAGTAGAAGGGGTGACGGTGAGCACCCTTGTCTTCTTCCAGTTCACAGGGAGAATGCTTAAAACTTTTCTCCATTCAGGATAATGTTGGTTGTGGGTTTGGCATAGGAGGCTTTTATAATTTTTATGTATATTCCTTCCATGCCTATTTTCTTGAGGGTTATTATCATGAAAGTGTCTGGATTTTATCAAATGCTTTTTATGCATCTATTGAGAAAAACATATGGTCTTTATTTTTGTTTCTGTTTATATTTGCTTGTCTGGAAAAGTCTTTATTTTTCCATCATTTAGGAAATTCAGTTTTACAGGCAGGATACAAAATTCTTCCTTGGAAGTTGTTTGGCTTAAAAAGATTAAAAATGGGGCCCAATACCTCCTGGCTTGTAAGGTCTCTGCTGAGAAGTCTGATGTCAGCCTCATGGGTTTTCCTTTGTAGGTTAGTTGTTCTTTTCATTTTTCAGCTTGTAGAATTTTCTTTTTCATCTTCACTTTGGCCTGGTTGATGACTGTGTGTCTTGGAGATGTCCTATTTGCTATTAGTCTTCCTGGTGTTTGATGACCATCTTGTATTTGGGTATCTGAATCTCTAGTGCTACCAGGGAAGTTCTCAGTAATGCCTTCGAGTAAGTCTTCCATGCCTTTTGCTTTATCTTTTTCTCCCTCTGGCACACCTATAATTCATATATTGGCTCATTTCACATAGTTCCATATTTCTCTGAGTGAATGTTCATTCTTCTTTATTCTTTTTTCTGTATCTTTGACTGGCTGGTTTAGTTTGAAAGACTCATCTTCAAGCTCTGATATTCTTTCTTCTGCTAGATACAGCCTGTGGCTGAAGCTTTCTGTATTTTGTAATTCTCTAAATGAGTCTTTTATTTCTTTAAGTTCTGTTATGTCCTTTGTTACATTGTCATCTCTTTAGCAAGATTTTCATTTTTCTCATTCATGTCCTGAAATATTTTTCTGGCTTCTTTGTGTTTGTTTTCAACTTTCTCTTCAATTCCATTCATCTTATTTGCCATCCAATTTCTGAATTCCATTCCTGGCATTTTGACAAATTCCTTTTGGTTGGGTCCATTGCTACAGATCTATTGTAATCCTTTGAGGGTTTGAAATACTTGTTTTTTCATGTTGCCAGATTTTTTTGCTGGTTTCTTCTCATCTGAAACCTCTTCTGTCTGCCCAGAGCTGATATGTTTGTAGTGCAATGTTTTCCTTTTCTGGGAAGGAGGAGGGTCCCTAGGTAATGCTTTCATGTCTAACTCCAGAGGACTGACATGGTGGGAGAGGAGCAGATGCACTGACAGCCTGTAACACAGCTGTTCTCCTGCATCAGCTGGATCCCCTGCGGTTGTCACAGTCCATGCTGATGCTGGGGGATATTTGTTTAGATTGGTGTCTTAGTCCCCAGACTGCTGTTGGAAACTTGGGCAAATTCCTTTCCATGGACCTTGGTGGTGTGACCTTGGCCGGTGCCTGGGCTGGTTGCTAGACATTAGTGAATGCTTGAGTGTCAAAGAATTGCAGTCAGTGGCAGGGCTGGTCGCAGGACCTTACCTGTGTGCCTCACAGGACCTTGGCCAGTGCTAGGGTATCTTAGTGTGGAGTGGTGGTTTGGTCCCTACGCTGCTGTTAGAAGCTTGGGTAGGGGCCAGGGTGAGTCCCTCTCTACTGGGGTGGGCATTGGAGGAGATTGCTCTGCCCAGGTCTCCCCACAGTGGTGGCAATGGCTATTTGTCAAGGATATTACCTAGGCTGTGGCCACAAGTATCAGGGCTGCGGGTGTTCCCTCCATCCAGATCTAGGTGTAATGGCGGTAGGTGGCAGGAGGCAGCTTGTGGATAGTGGGTCTGTGGTGGAGAGCTGGACCACAGGTGTGGCGTCGCATGGTGCTGCAGGGACATGGCCTGCCAGCTAGTGGATACAGCCAGGGGTCTTGTTCAGCTGGCCGGCACTCAGGTCTGCAGGGGTGTGGCCTGCCTGTCAGTCTGCAGGACTGGGAGGCATGACCCACCGCACAGAGAGCAGGAAGCTTGCTCTTCCAGTCCACATGTGGTACCACAAGGGCTCTTCTGCTGGATGGCTGGGGCAAAATGCTGGCTTGACCCTTCAGATTTCCCTGATGTGGGACACAATGACTGGACTTTATCCTCTTGCATCAACCAGTCATTGGATGTGCTCCACCCCAACAGGTGTAGCCTTGGGTGAGGTGGTGCTCTGTAGTTGAGACAATCCCTGAAGTACCTGGCAACTGAAAGCTGTCTCCTGTCCACACTCCTAGCAGTTGAGCTAATAAAGTCTTCATGAAAGGGGGATCTGGGTGGTACATCACAGTTCCATCAGAACATCTTGCCCGAATTCTTAGCTACGATTATAAGGAGCTCTCCAGAGTTATTTGCTAATATTGGGTACCACTCTTTTTTTTTTTTTACGTTAGCCATTGCACTATGTACCATTTCCCTCACTCCCAAAGATTTAATAAGGGTAAACAAATGTACTTTTCTGAAACAGACCTGCCAATGTTTTCATTTTCTTTTTAATCTATTAAAAACCCTTTAAAGAACCATGGCATTTTGTTTCAGTGAACCATTTAAACACAACACAAGATTATAATTTGGAAGCATAACTTTGAATGCATAGAACGTTATTTTCATCATTGTTATGTTCATTTCTTTCTTTGAATTTTGAAGAAAGAGAGCAGAATCATAGATAAATTTTGCTGAATATGTCGTAGGAGAACAAAGGAGATAGACATGTGGAACAAGGCCTTTTAGCACCTGCCAGACTGAAAGGGATCTGTAACCAGAGAATTTCTGACATCAGCCAAAAGGGTGTCAACATCTCCTATTGAAAATAAGGAAAACCACATTCAAAATGGATAATTTGCAAACCTGAATTCACATAAAGATCTATAAATATGATGTTGAAGAGTTTTTTTAAACCTTTCATTAATCACCTTTAGCTAGGTGTTTTTTTCTACTGTAAAACAGTTTGTCGTTTATTTCAGACAGATTGATGCAAATGAGAACAATAAGTGGTCATGAGTCATCCTGGAAGGATGGAGAGATTTTAAAATCTCTGTTCGTTTCTCTTTGGCTATGGCAATGCAGTGGACTATTAGAAGTTACTTTATTCCCTTTATAGTTTAGAGTGGGTTCAGAGCAGAGCCTTTTTCATAGCAAGGTGTGAGTGACAGAGAAGAAGGACCCAAGTATCTTGCCCTCAAAGAGTTTGTAATGTTTCACATTGCTCATTTATTTTTCTTATCAAAGATACTAAAATATATGGTTATGATTATTACTCAGGTGTAAAAGGTGGGGTTCCTGATTTTCAACTAACGAAAGCAACAATACCATTAATATCATTGTTATTATTATTATTTTGCTGACAGAGACAAAGGCCGAAAATTGAGTGTGACTTTTACATCCATATTTTAGGGTACTATTTACTTTTGATCACTTTCCAATCTAAATGCTCAAATGGAATGCTTGAATAAGAATCAGCAACTCTTCTATATAGATAAAGATCTAGTTATGAGTATTGATGGCAATCAGGAAGGGTTTCGAGGGGCCTGGAAGAGCAATTAATATTATAGCATGTTATATATGTGTATATATGTGTATATATATATATGTATATATATGTATATATGTATGTGTGTGTGTGTGTGTGTGTGTGTGTGTGTGTATGAGAGAGAGAGCTATTTGGCTCAATTTGAAGTCCTTATTAAATATAAAGAAAGGACAGGGGAAAGTAAGTTGGCACATGCAGTAGTTGCAGTTTTTTCATAAAGCATCTGAGTTTATAAGATGCCCCAGAAATCATTTTTCTAGGTACCGATTTAAGCAATTTTCTAAAGTTTTCTTCATAGACATTTTTATAGTTGGAGTTTTCATTAGACAGTTCTCTGGGAATAGAAACTTAAAATCCCAGCCCTCTTGAAAAATAGAGCAGTAAATCAGTATGTCCGGCTACTCCCAAGCCACGGGAGAGGCCACGGCGCCAGAGGCTGCTGTGGAGGGGTGTGTGACGAGGAGACAGAGGAGTTCATGCTTAGACCTGGTGCTGGTAGAATGTGCTTTCTTCCCCTCCCCCACTTACTCAGGTAAAACCAGGAAGAACTGGAATTATAATTATCCTGCCAACCTCCCACTTTTTCTTTGAAGACCACTCAGCTTAACTTAATCCTCTTTTTACTTTGGAGCACAAAATCTTTTATGCACTGGCTCAGGACTTAATAAAGACAAGGGGAAGAAGTTTTAAGATACCCTAATGTCATTGCAGCTGCTCGTGGAGTTAGTCATCATTTGAGCTCTAAATGCCCAGCATATATGATTGCAATTGTATACCTGAGCTACTCCGGTATCAATACAGGTTTAGCGAGGTGCCAGAGGATCCCTGGGAAACAATAACAATAACAACACCCCTCCCTCCAGATTTTAGCTTACTTTATCTTTTGCCTTTAAATAGACTCAGTAATTATTAATACTTTATTCTATAAAGTACTAGGAAGCTGCTACCTTTTGATTTCAACTAAAATTGAATCTAACAGATAACACTGTGTAAAATATTTCTATTGGCAGTAGTTCAAGGTATCAAAAGTGAAGGTGGAAGAAAAAAGTGCTGATTAACTCTGAGATGTGATATTTTCATTGTTTACAGTCTTCTATACTAACAATTTTATATGATTGACTCCTCAGGTACCTTCTCCAGAATCTTTTTATCCTTTGTATTCAGAAAATCTTTTGCCCAGAGAAATGTCCATTAGGCTTATAGCTGAACTCATCAAAATCAAGAAAGACACCATTCTTTCTGTCACACTTCCATTGTCCCAATGTTATGCTATGAATTTACTCTTTCTCTGGCCTTTATCTTATTCTTACTGTATTGTTGCTTTAGTGACATTTGTGATTCTACCCAGTTTTATTTAGGAATACGTTTACCTTGATCTTAAGAAAAATGTGGGTTTTTTCTCAGTAAGACAGTTTTTAAGCAGAGTAATTTCTCACAAATAAGGACATCAAGAAGAACTCTTTCTATGGGAACTAGCTGAAACACTTCATTCTTAGGGCATTTTAATTGACATTAGGCAAGCTAACATTACTGACTTGCTATCATGCTGTTTGTTATAAAATAAAAAGTGTAAGGCCCCTGACAACACATTTTAAGTCATAGGCTTCAGAATTTTTTATGTATTTAGTAATATCCAGAGTGTTTTACTATTATCCACACTCCCAGCTAAAAAAGCATATTCTTCCAAATAGTGTGAAACATACCCTACAAGAGAACAAAACCTCAAAAGGATTAGAGCAAGTCAGACAATATCAAGAAAAAAAATTCCCTCACCAACCAAGCATTAAGACCTTGCACCTGCTGGAGACATTCTATATGTAAGCATCCTTACTGCAAATGGAAAAGAAAATCACAGACTTTTGTTTCAAGGAATAGAGGTTACTAATTCAAGACTTCCCCAGTGAAGCGTTTGCAGAAAGGAGACACAGTGTGTATACAATGTGGTAACAGCAGTAAAGATATGTTTTCTTTATCTTATACACAGTCATGTAATTTGCCATTGGTAGAAATAGGTTGCCTATGGCATGTTTGCATTGCCAGAATCCATAATCGCTAAGTTATACACAACCCCAAGAAAATACTTTTTGCTTATAGAACAGAAAGTATTAATCAGCAGTATTCATTACCTTATATAATAAAAATAGTATAGGGGCCAGGCACCCAGAAATCCTGGCACTCTGGGAAGCCAAGGTGGGAGAATCACTTGAGCTCGGGAGTTCTAGACCAGCCTGAGAAAGAGCAAGACTCTGTCTCTACTAAAAATAGAAAAAATTAGCTGGGTGTGGTGGCACACACCTGTAGTCTCAGCTACTCGGGAGGCTGAGGCAGGAGGATCCCTTCAGCCAGGAGTTGGAGGTTGCAGTGAGCTATGATGACGCCACTTTACTCTAGCTGGGGTGGCAGAGTGAGACTCTGCCTCAAAAAAAAATAAGTAAATAAATAAAAGAAAAGTAGTATAAAACATTTTCAGTAGGAGCTATGTTAGGAATCTGAATTCTTTCACACACAGAGTATTCTGAGGAGGGTAGAGAAAAGATCAGTATGTCAGAAATTTCCTGTTCTGAAGTTTTAACATCTATTTATGATATTATTTATAATAATCTATGCCATATAAAAATAAAATATCAGCCATTAGGGACTGTCAAAGCAATTTTTATTAATTAACCGTTATATATAATTAATTTCTCATTTACAGTTTGCTGATACAGATCTTAGTTGTTAAGACATGTCCTTGTGAAAATATTTTAATTATCTTTTATGTGTCTTTAGATGTGAAATCACATGGAGATATTACTCCCAAACCTGTCTCCCCACCTCCAAAATGGATATATTCTACTTCCTCCTGGGGTTGCTAGAAGGATTCACATATGTGAAAACATTTTGAAAGAGTAAAGAATTACTAGAGTCGTATATATGCATTTGTTATTAACCTTTGTCTATTATAGATTTTTTCAAATTACCAAATACAATCTTATTTACTTTTAAAGACTCGAAACACTTTGTCATTATTATAGATTCATAAAATGAAATACGAAGAAATGTAAAAAGGCTTTCCAACCTATGAAATACAATATAAAACTTTTCAAACGATTTTGCTATCAAAGTAATGCCTTTTCATAAATCAGTCATAATTTCTTTTCCTTTTCTTTTCATAAGAATTGATATCCACTTTCTATAGTTCTTTTCACTTCAGATTGAAAATCAGAATAGTGCAGGAGGAAAGTATGTGGGTCAGGAACCGACTGCTTTGGTTCATACCCTAGTTCTATTACTTACTAGTTACATGACTTTAGGAAAGTGTCTTAGTCTCTCAGTCTTCAGTTTCCTCATCTATAAAGCAGCTTAATCATGTTACGTCCTCCTGGAGTTGTGAGAACAAACTGAGATAATATATGTAAAGCACATGACAGAGCGCCTGGAACATACTAAGTGCCCGTGAATGTCCGCTTTTGTTACTGTGATCCTTCTCTGGGGGTCTCTAACCACTTTCCTCCTCCAGTATCGTGCCTACTGCCTAATACATAAAGTGTTTCTTAAGCATCTGGACCATCAACAATCTCACTATCTGGATTTAACCTTCTGGGCGGTTTTGATTTTGTGGGCTCTGGGCTGCAGTGCGGTCCTTAGGAGCCACAACTATCTTGAGATCCAGCATTAGCAAGCATATACCTTGATGGCCTTTTTAACACCCCATTGCACACATCATCAGCTATTTCTCCCAGCACTCCGGCGCACTGACCTCGTTCTGAACCCAGCGTGGAACGAGCCAAGTTCCTTCTAGTCTCCTACCCTGACTTTCCCTCCTCCCTTTGCCTGTGCTACTGTTTCCTCTGATGTTCTCATGGCTCACTCCTTTCCTTCTTCAGAGACCAAGTAACTTCCCCCACCCCCACGCCAACACAGTAATAGATCTTCATAGTTGTCTTGTTAAATTTCTGCCATTTCTGTCTCCCATCATGAGACATAAGTTCCATAAAAACCGTAGCCATATCTGACCTATCCACTAACAATAGCATTCTCAGCCTATTACAGTGCCTGATATCTACTGATTATTCAATATGTATTTATTGAATGGATAAATGAAAAAATTAATTGTTTCTCTGTTTACTTTTTACCCTGTAGTGCTTGGAGTTTGATATGTCGGAATGATTGTGTATGAGTGCATGTGCATGTGTGTGCACAGATAGATAGAAAACTAGATGTGTCTGTATATGTGGGCAAGTATACATGAATGCATTTCCTAGCTCTGTCCACTGAGAGGGCCTAGAATCAGTGACACCCCAGTAGCAACAAGCACACCTAGTATCCAGATATTGATTTCTGAATACCATGCTTAAGTAAAAGGAACTTGGGCTCCTTTGTAAGATGGTTGCTTCTAGGGCTAGGGCAGGGAAAATGCAAGATGAGCCTGGAGCATCTTACAGTGCCAGAAAGTAAGGAAGTGCTCAAGAAAATAAAACAAATGAGAGCATGTCAAGAGAACACAGGTGCCAACCTGAAAAAGCTCCCAATAGCCAAAGCTGAAACAGTTTGAACAACAAAAGAAATAACAGTAGATTATAATTCAAAAATAAAATATATACCCACAAGTCCATAATGATATAAAGAAATGATTGGATAAATAGATAAATAGAAGTAGAATTGGATAATTTTTCCTTAAGAGTTCCAAGTAATAAATGTATTAATAGGAGGAATGAGGGAAATAGAAAATCACCATTAGAATGCCACAGTAATAATTGCTGCAGACAATATCAACAGATGGATGCTGAAATTAGTGGGCAAAACTTTAATGAGAAAAAGGATATTTGCATTGCTTGAAAGTATCTTCTGAAAATATTTATTAATTATTTTGGTGGTTGTAACATATGTCCAAAACACTTTAATAACTCTCCCTCCAGCAGGCAAAGCTTAATTCCCCTCGTCTTGAGTCTGGGCTCAATTTGTTGAGTGGCTTCTATTAAATAAAATATCCTGGAGAAAGCTGGCTGGCGTGAATTTAACCGAGTGATCAAGTTTAGCGTCACCAGTAGCAAGGCACGTTGACACTGTGCAATGATACAATGAAATGGCCACATCACCAAATCCACAACCTCAGTTTAATCATGAGGAAAATCAGACAAACATAAATTGAGGGACGTTTTATAAAATATCTGACCAGTAATCTGCAAAAGTATCAAGGACATGAAAGATGAGGAATGATTGAGGAATGGTCACAGTTTGGAGAACATTAGGGGAAATGATGACCAAATGCTATGTAGTATCCTCAGATGGATCCTGGATGGATCCTGGAAGAAAATAAGAATATTAGACCAAATTAAAAATAGAGAGAAATCCTAATCAAATCTGTGGTTAAGTTAATAATATTTACCAAAGCTAATTTCTTATCTTTGAAAAAGTGTCATTTTTATGTAAGATGTTAACATTAGAGGAAGCTAAAGGGTATAGGGGAACTCTCTGTGCTCTCTGTGCAGTAGTTCCGTAAATCTAAAATAATTTCAAACTAAGAAGTTAAAAAAAAAAAAAAACAGTGGAAGTGTTTCAAACCCAGTTCCTAGCATAGATTAAGCGTTTAACAAAACTTTTAAAATGGATTAGGTGTATTTGATAGCAGATTTGTTTTTTACATAGCTATAGAATTATCTTCATTGATTTATGTGTGAGTCCAATCTTCTTTCTACTCCAACCATTTCCTTTAAGCATACATGTGGTTTTCAGAATGCCATTCTCTTGTTGTTTCTATCTTCCAAGATGACTTTCTATTTTTCTTCCCTACCTGGTACGTTTTTTATGGTTCAAAATCCAGCTCAAATGTTACCTTTATGTAAAGCTTTCCAAGTATCCATAAATCTTTCTCAATATTTCTGTTTTAGCATTCATGCTATTGTACTTGATGCTTTATGTGGTTTTCTCACCATCTAAAAATACAGACTTTTAAAAGAAAGGGCTGTATTGTTATATTTTTTAATACTCAGTTTACTGCCCAAACGCAGTGTTCATAACGTGTTCATGAATTAATAAATGATAGAATAAATGAATAATTATTCTGTTTTAGGTATTTGACTTGGTTATTATATTCGATTATGTGATATTGGAATAAAAGATTCATGACTTTTTTTTTTTTTTGCTTTGTTAACTCACCAGAACCCCTAGCAAAGTTTCATTTCACGTATGTAAATGATTGTCCCACAAACCCAGTTTAAACAGGTCATCTACTGCTACACCATCATGATTCTTAGCTGTAGCTTGAGTAGAGTGGAGGAATGGAGTGAAGGGCAATGCAGTAGGAACATCAACTGTTCATTTCGTTCATCCGGCTACTTTATAAGGAATGTTACACTATCTTTCAGGCCCACTTAACATAGATTCTCCACCAGAGGAGAGGACTGCTCACTTTTGAAAATATTTTCTATTGTGAAATTATCTCCCCCCATCTAGGAAAAACAATTTTAGAAATTTTTTATGTTAGGCTCCACAGTAACAAAAAAATGCATTCATATTTAGGGTATATTGCCTTATTTATGGCAAAAATAAGATGTGGACTGACTTCATGCTTAGATAAATGTTCTTCTAAATGTTTTCTGTCAAAAGAAACACAATAAAATGCTTGAGCATTTGAAGCACTGTGAGATCAATAGCTTACTATTGTATAATTTATTAATATTTATTACTCTTTATAAGTTTAAAATATTGGAAATGTTTATTTTCTAAAATATTTTACTGATTTGTAGCCTAAAAATCAAACCATCAAATAGAAAGGAAATAGAAAAGTCTTTTGTGGGACTTTTCACTTGAAAATTCATATAAATTTGTATCACAAAGTCTATAGTATCAACGTTGTGAGTATCGTAATTGTATAGTTTATAGTGGTTCATATTATAGCCATTATTTTTATTTAGCACCCTGTTAGTTCCATTTAATTCATATATTAGATGATTGGTAAAAATGCATTTCTGTATGCATGTATATAGTCTGTATTAATATCTCCTATGCATATCTACATATACATATATATTGCATCTTGGAGAATACCTCTGATATTAGTAATTTATTCATATTTCCATTGGTTTTATAAGATGCCATTATACTTCATCAATCTTATAAAACTAAGGCTGAAAGAACTAAATATTAAATGCATAAGATGGTAGTAGATTATTAGAAATTGCTCCTCTTATAAACTCTGAACCTAGCTGATCAATATTTCTCCAATAATCTGGCAATCGATTTCATAAAATTAATTTAAATATTTCTTGCAGTAAAAATAAAACTATAAGTTGGTGCAACGGTGCACACCTCTAGTCCCAGCTACTCAGGAGGCTGAGGCAGGAGGACTGCTTGAGCCCAGGAATTCAGGCTATGGTGCGTGATGACCATGCCTGTGAACAGCCACTGCACTCCAGCCTGGGCAACATAGTGAGCTCTGTGTCTAAACAAAAAAATAAATAAAACTGTAGAGAAATCATTGTATTTTTATTATATCTATCATGGAATACATTAGTCCATTTACATTGGTCTTCATTTAAAGGAATATTAGCTCAATTTAAGCAAACAATATTTTTACAAATTATTTTCATGAATTTACATCTAGAAATGCAATGAAATGGGATGAAAGTAAATATCACCATTGATCGAATGCCTGCATATCACCCATTCTGTATACACTGTATCTCATCTGCACAGCCTCAACCCTGTTTGCAGATATCGTTATCTGCCTTGACAGAGAGAGGGACTAAGTCTCAGTGGAAAAGACTAGCCTCGGGCTAAATAGCAGAAAGAAATTTCAAAAACCCAATATTTTTGTCTCCAAAAACCAACACACTTCATTGTCAGTTTATTAATACAAGCTGGGAGTGGTAAAGCTCTAGTATTTTATCCTTATGAGTACTGTAAGATCACCTGAGTTCCCTCAGATCAAAACTTCCTGGGTTGTGAATTTAATAATTGGATTTTACAATGTGATTGCAATAGATTTAGAATTAATTCAACTTCTGAACTTCCAAAATTATAGAAGACAAAAGGTCAGGGCTTTTTAAATGAAAAAGCATTTATTTCGTGTCTAGTGGGATTCAGGCACCGTGGTCCACTTAATACATTTTATCTTAATTCTTTAACACAAGGTTCTGAGATACTATTTTCCCTATTTCACACATGAGGAAACATAACTCTGAGTTAAGTAATTCTGCCCAGACCAAAGTTGGGATTCAAATCAGCTCTTGCTGACTACAAATCTTAATGTTTTAAAAATGCAAACTGTAGAAGTCAAGAGGATTTCTAGAATTTGACAAGAGGCAGCAGAAGGTACAGGAAACAAAATAGAATTATCAACTAGAAAAATTAGATCATTCTAGAGGAAACTGGCAAAAAGCAAGTTAAGCTCCACATACGGTGCTAGATGCCAAGGGTACAGCACTGACTAGGTATTGTTGCTAACGTTCACTTTCATTTACTGAGATGGTCTTTCCCCATGGCCACTCTTACATAATTTGTAAAGAAGAGATATAAAATAATTTTTCACTAAGCTATTTTTCTAGTATATTTCTCACCTTCAGTACAATCGTGTATACAAAATGTAGAATTTACACAATGACTGTTTTCCTTCCAACTACATTGTTGGCGTCAACAGAAGGTTGTAATTAGAATATGCCAAATATCTGGTTTAAAGTAAGAAAACCAAATATTTATAGATATCCCAATGTCTAATATTATGTAGACAAAATAATTGATTGTATATATGGAAATATTTTTTCACTTGTCATCTAAATGTGCCATTATGGCATACCAAAAGTCTATGAGGTTTTTAATATCATGACACTTTGGGATTGTAATTTTGAACAGAAAATGGAAAACTTACAAGTAAAGTATCAACTACCAGCTTGCCCAGAGGAATAAATAATTTTAATAAATCAGCAATTATTAACAAAATTAATAAACCCTTTCACCTGACCTGGTATGGGATCATGTCTATTAGAATCTGAGTAGATTTGGGTAGTTTAATTCCTCAATTTTTCTTGACGCTGCTGGGTCCCCAAGAAGTAGAGAAAGAGCTGAGATCTAAGTCCTGTTTGTAATGGAGCCAGAGCCAGAATGGATGGTTCTACTATATAGTTCATATCTATCTCTCATTTCTTAAGTCAGTACTTTAAATTACTTTATGTCAACTCCTAGAATAACAGGCAAACTTTGACTTAAAGGAAACTAGTGCCATTTAGTTAAAGCTTAAATGAAGATTTGATCAAAAATAAACTATATCACTTATGTGAATAATCCTATCATATCTGCTCGACACCCAAAGGCATAAAGCTACTTGAATTTAAAAGAAAATGCCAACAGGCCTGATGATAAAATCTGCCTTAAGTGTAATCTTAACTATTCCATGCCAACACACTAAAGAGATAAACTTCTTTGGTGAGTATTTAAAAGTCGTAATGCAGCTTTATGTCATTAAAACATGATCACAATGTCAAAGGGCTGATGTCTGCACAGAATAACAAAATTTTCTAGACAGGAAATCCATCATAAATTTGGACAATAACCAAATAACCTGTGAAAACTGCCTTGCCAAAGAAATCTAATCCTTTAAGTTGCTATGGTAATTACTACACTTGTTGGAGATATTTAGGAGATGCCAAATTCTTGTGCATAATGAACCTTTATAAAGAGTATTCTAAGCATTCTAATTTTAAAAAGTGCTTTCGATTTGCATAATTGATGTTTGAGTTCAGTGTAGAAATAAACTCCATTGGTAAATTCAAAGGACATGAAAAGATTGAGGGGAAGATTAAAAGTCCAAGGCAAAAGGAAGGGATTGCCTTTTATGATATTTATACCTACTACTTTTCTGTTAACTGTGTAGTGTTTTTAGGATGTTAAATACTCAATCTGGATTGCTATTCAAGGATTGACAAAGGGAGTAAGAATTGCCCTTCCTCACAATCCCACTGAGTTTTAATCTCCTGGGTTTAATTTCGTGTTGGAAATGAAACCCACACTCAATTATTTATCATTGCTACATTTCATATGAGCAAAGGATTAAATTATGCTATCCTTTCTTGGTTGCATCCATTGTGAGTTGAATCGGATTCTTTGAGGGGCTATCTCTGGGGAGTTGGGTAGGGGCCATGAGTGAGATACCTGTGACCTGTGGTGAGTGTTTTTTAAACACAAGTGAGCAGACATCTATGAGCCTGGAACTGTTCCCTAATGTGAAGAGCCCAGCGGGGAGGGATAAATAGGGCTGTCTCCATTACCTGGAGTATTACAGGTCAATACTGCAGCTGCGACTCAATTTGCAAAGAAGTTTCAGCTATAGGAGACTGACATTTAGGGGAGATCCAGGAATGTTGGTGAGGACTCGAAAAAACTATCTGAAACAGAGTGATGAAAACTGAGGTTCACAGTCAAGAGACCAACTACACAGGTCATCCAATCACTAGAGAACTGGGAAACAACCCAGTCACTGGAAAACTGAACAACCATTTAGTAACAGAGTAAAAGGCTAACTGTGCAATGCAGGATAAGGAAAATTGGGCACAAGATAAAGAGCAACATTTACAAAGCCCGTGTGAGCTTTGCCAAGTCAATTAATCTCTATATCCTTGCAGTGAGACACTAACAATAGCGCTTACCCCAGGGGGTTTTCGATTCATACAGGTAAAACTTAGAGTAATGCCTAGCACACAGTAAGTGTTCTGTAAATGTTGTTTTGTCTTTACTGTTATTTTGTTGTTTTCCTGTTGCAGGTGTCTGGGGTTAAAGTAAATCTTAAACTCTGGCTATTTTAGTAATAAGGCAAGAGCAAAAGTCCTAAAGATCAGCTTCATTAAGGAGCAGCTCTGGTAGAACTCTAGCTCCTGCCTGCCTAGACCAAAAACTGTCTGAGAATGTGTGGTAGAATTTAGCCTGAAGGTTTTTACCACGTCTGTCCCTATCACTGACACCATCTGCGTTTCCATTGCTCATCCTCTTGCTCTGTCTTCTGGAGTAACACTTAGCTGTGTGACCTTGCAGAAGTTATCCAACTTTTCTGAGCCACAGAAACTTATTACCTTCTGTGATTTTGTATAGTGCTTTCATATTCTCAAATTTATGTAATCACTAAAAAGTTCAGCATTTGGTAGAAAATAATAAGGATTGCTCAGTAAATTAGATGAGGTAACAAAACATTTAAAAAGGTGCAGCGGGAAAGTCACTGTGTAAAGGTAGGACTAGTTATGAAAAACTACAGTGGTTTTAGGAGCAGAAACCAGCATAGAATGGGGAACTCTTTCTTATCACCACTGCTGGAAGAATCCCACTTCCTTTTCCTGGAATTCCTTGCTCCCATATAATCACTGGGAAATATCTATTCATAGTTAAATACTTCAGTGAAGCTCCACCTCCTCTAGTGAGCTTTTCTTTCCCCCCAGGTTCAGCTAACTGCTTTCTCTTCTGAATCCTCCAGAAACATTGCTCAAACCTTTATTGGAGAACTTGCCATATGGTGTTTACTATTGGCTGTCAACAAGCTCCTCCCTGCCTTAGTAATGTCCTCCCTGAGGTCAGGGGTTGTGACGGTGGTTGTTTAAGCAGCTTTAATTGAGAAGATTATCCAATTTAGCCATTCATCTGGTTCTTGGATGCTCTCTAGAACATTCCTTTAAGTTGTGTCTTCTATGCTTGAGTACTGCCAGCAACCAGGAGTTTACTAGCCTCTGGGATAGGGATAGACTGTTTAATCTTTGGACAAGTCTTAGTATTAAAAGGTCACTGCTGGCCGGGCATGGTGGCTCACCCCTATAACCCTAGCACTCTGGGAGGCTGAGGCGGGGGTGGAGGGATGGGAGTATGTGTGGAAGGGAATTGTTTTAAATTGCTTGAGCTCAGGAGTTGGAGACCAGCCTGAGCAAGAGCAAGACCTCGCCCCTGCTGTCTCTACTAAATATAGAAAAATTAGCCGGGCGTCCGGCTGGTGCCTGTAGTCCCAGCTACTTGGGAGGCTGAAGCAGGGGGATCCCTTGAGCCCAGGAGTTGGAGGTTGCAGGGAGCTATGATGATGCCACTGCACTCTAGCTGGGGTGGCAGAGCGAGACCCTGCCCCCCCCCGACACCCTGCAAAAAAATTCTATTAATCTTGGTTGTAGCATTTGAAATCATGGAAAATAAGTCAAAAACCTTTACACATGAGAGTACTGCTAATTATTAAGGACAGCTAAGTGTTCCTTTTAACAAACTTATTTTGTTATTAAAGAGGTTTTTTTTATTAAAATGATAATGTTCTCATTATCAAAAATTTAAACATAGAAAACAAAAAATTGCTAATTACCTATATATAACTTTTCTTAGTTATTAGTGCAGTTACCTCCTTCTTAGTATAGGTTTTTTTCATTGTTGTAAATGCGTTTTTATTTTTAAAATTTTATCCATAATTATCACTTATCATAATATGGTTATTTCCCTATGATAGTAAAATGCAACACATACTTTTTACTTAAAAAAATTCAGTACTTCATTGAACTGGCTGACAATTATTGGCTTTTGAGTCTCTCTAATTTTTCCCAACAATAAATAACAGAGTTATGTTTACTTCTGTGCATACATTGCCTGCCTTGTAAAATATAACTCTAGAGTAGATCCCTGGAAGAGGTATTCTAGGGTAAAAGACTTGAAACTTTCAAAAGACTGATGCACATATTTCTAATTCCTTTTCAGTTTAAACCAGCGATTTATGAGAAAAAGTATTTTCACTGCATCATTTCTGGTATTGGGCATTCTTTTGTCTGTAATCTGATCATATTTGGCATGCAATATCTTTTATCTTATTGGTAGACTTCTCGGCTTTTAGAGGTCAGTAAAGTTGAATGCTTCTTAAAATGATATTTTCTATTTATATTTCCTTTCCTCTGGGGGGGTATTCATTTGACTCTTTGAATCTTAGTGGTTTTTCTTTCCTACTAAACTCTTCTCTGCCGTATTTATTTTGAATAATTCCCCTAGTTATTCTGCATTTTAATTCTGTGTATTACGTCTTAGTACTAAGAATTTTTAAATGTTATGTATACATATTACGTCTTTCTCATAGTCATTTCTCCATTGTTTTTGCTTAGGAAAAACTCTTCCCCATTAAAAAGGTAGAGCAATATTTACTTGTATTTTTCTGTCATTTTATCTGTTGTAATATTTAACTTTAAAATCCATTATCCATTCTCATAGTGCTACAAAATAATTATTTTCAAAACTTCTAACCAGTCATCGCAACATCATTTATTATTTTTCCGTTCCCCACTCTGATTTTTCATGCTTCCTTATTAAAATGCTACTCCACAGTATGTGTTCAGTTACTTCTCTCTTCCTCTTTCTCACACACATCCACCACCACTGCAACAATAGGAAAAATAGTAACACCTAAGCCACATAGTATCTTTTTGTACCTCTGCGATAATCTCCTAATTGGTCAATTGTTTTTTTAAGTAGAAGTATTATATATTTATCAAAGATTCTATATGCGCATCCAAATGTAAGCATTTTATATATTTTTGCTGTCATCACAGTGTTTATTTCTTTTTGTTTGGGGCAAAAGACTCACCATTGCAACCATAATTATTCATATAAACACACATATACACACAAATTCAGAAACTAGAGGTTGGCTATGGGCCACAGGATATGATTATGGTGGAGCACTTTGAATACGTATTTCTGTTGAATAAGTCATTTTTGAAACAGATTATTTTGTCTTTCTTTGTATGATCCTGTAAAGTACTTATTTGCAAAATATTTTGTCCCCCCAACACATACACATTTCTTTTTAATATTTTCCTTATGATAAGTTATGCTTTCATGTAAACAAGGCAAGATAAAGAAGTACTAGTGTTTCTGGTGCAGTAATAATAATAGTAATGTACATGCACATATTTCTGTTTTAAAATGATGTATATTTCTGAAAAACTTCAAATTCTACAAATTACGAAAAAATAATATGAGATGGGGAAAGAAGGAGTAGAGTAAGATTACTCAAATATATTCAGTCAGAGCACTAATAAAAATATTAATAAACTCATAAAATATAAGCAGAAATTTAAATCCTTATGAATATTTTGCTACCATCAGAGTCTGTGAGATTTGCATTCTTAATCCTAGGGGTTACTGTGTTAATGTTTTCACTTTCTTGTAGAACCTTGATGGCACTCACTGGTTTATTGAGAGATGGTCTCTTCGCTGCTACTCTTGCACAATCCCTAATCAATCAGCAGTAGGGGTGATTTTTAAATTAGAGATCAGGTAGGTCATTCCCCCACTCAAAGCACTTCTGCAACTTCTTATTCTGCTTAGAATAAATTCCCAAGTCCTTAGCTTGAATGCTCTCTGGCTACTGTCTAGTTCTGCAGACCCATCTCCTCTACTCTTTCCCTTAGTTACAATACTATACTCCTGCTAACTGGTTCTCTGTCATATCCTGTTATATCCTGTTCCTCCTGCATCTTGGTTTTCTCACTTTCTGGTCCTTTTAACTTTATGCTCTTCTTTGTACTTCTCCACATAGCTAGCATTTTATCATCTCTCCTGTCTCAGAGAGGCTACCTCTGTTCACTTGACCTCATGTAGGTCTCTGTCTCTTCCTCTCCCACCAAATTCCTCCATCTCATCTCACCACTGTTTCCTTAATAGTACTTATCAAAATTTATAATTATTTTTTGCTTTCTTTTTTTGTGTGAGTCCCTTCCAATGGATTATAAGCTCTGTGAGTGCAAGGATGTCGGTACTCATCGCTATAGTATTGCTAATGTTTAGTACACAAATCTGACATATAGGAATTCAATAAATATTTCACTCATTCAAGAAATATTTATTGAGCACTTGCTATCTACCAGACCCTTTTCTGAGCATCATGGATATGTAAGTGAACAAAACAGATAATTATCTCTTGCTTTTTAAATAACAGAAATTTTTCTTGTTTTATCTTTATGTATACTTTCTTACAGTGTCCTTCTATGTTCAAATATGGTCTTTGAGTGAAAAATTGTCTGAGATCATATGCATGAGACTAATTTTATTCTTTCCTGCGTTTAAATAACTTTAATAAGATGTAAAATTCTAGCTTCTGGGTTTTTTTCCTTCCCTATTTTCAAAGGAATACCTCATTATATTCTTGCCTCCAAATTTGCTGTCAAGAGGTCTGATATTAACCTGACTCTTTATTTATTGAACTCCTCAAAATATCACCATACACTCTTCTAATAAAAGAAAGCTAAGTTTATTAGAACTCATGACAGTAAAGGAGAGCACTGAATTTTATAGTGTCACTGAAGGGGACAGTCAGGGTAAGATATTTATAGGGATTTCTGGCCTGGGCTCAGGTGGTTTAAGGTAGATCTTTCAAGGTGGGAAAATGATTGGGGTAAGACAATATTTGTGACATAATGCTTTATAACTAGTGGATTTTGCAAGGTGGGAAATCTGAAGAGAGTCTTGATAAGTAAGCTGTCATTTAAGAAGGGAGCTCTTTGCCCAGGTGAGCAAGATATTATCTCAGCTAAACAGGCAGGAATTTATGAATGTAAACAGTGAAATAATGGTTATTTATTGGTTTATAATCTTACCTTTCCTGTGCAAAGGTTTCTAGAACAAACAATTAATTAATTAATGTTGACATAGCTATTCTTAATGAGGCATGGGGTTGCAGTCTCATAGGGGAGATGCTTTTCCTCCCATCTTTTAGAATTTTTTCTGTCCATAAGGGGGTTGTTTTTACACCTTGTGTGGCACCATGGATTCTTTCAATCTGAGGTCTTATATTCATTTTTGTAATTATGAAAATTATTGGTAATTACTAATAAAAATATTTCCTATATTCTATTATTTCATTTTCACTTTCTGTGATTGATATTTTATAGATATTGCCCCTTGTATTTCTATTCTCTATTTCTATTAAATTTTATGTTTTACAAACTGAGAGAATTTCATGACCAGTTCACTGATCCATTCTACTGTTGTTCTACCAGTATCTCCAATTATTTCTTCTTAATTATTTCTTATTCCTAAATTTTTCTCTTACCGTATTTATAATTTTATAGAGATTAATATGCACTTTTTAGTCTCCTGTTATCTGGTATATTAATTATATTTCTTCTATTATAATATATTCAAATTTCTTTCCTAAGATATCTTGAATTTTTTCCTCTGTGCTCATATTCCTCTGTAAGTATCAGCAGATGACTACAGTCTTATGCCCTCCTGAAGATTTTAGGCAACAAAGCTGAGAAGCGTGTTCACAGCCCTGAGCGATGCGCATGTTGATATGCACATTACAGTTGTGATTCCTCTTAGAGTTGTAATTTCTTATACAACTGACAAAACCTTAGTGGTAAAGATGTGCAGAGAAGGAAAACAGATAAAAATTGAAAATATTTTGCATAGTTGATTTGATAGCTTAATGGCTATTGACTGGAAGTGCTAATCCAATTTTAGGCAAGTGTTTAAAGCCATTTGACCCTACTTATTTTGTTCCTTAGTCTAAAGTGGCAGTGAAATAACTCTAAGAGTATAGTCCTTAATTCACTGATTCTTTAAGAAATTTTAGGCACTGGTGCAAAACTGTATAAGTCACAATCTCCTGTATACAGACCAGTAAGAAATGTTCTAAATCTAAGAGATCCATAGGGTTTATAAAGATGCATAAAAAGGCCCATATAACCTTGCCTTGAGAGTAAGCAAAGAAAAGTCCTCAGAGGCTGTAATGCTATAGAGAAAATTTTACAACATGGCAGGAGTTGCTAGGGGGTCCAGGGGAGGAAAGATATTCAAATTATAAAGAACAGTAAGAGAAAAGGCTTAGACTTATATAGTACCAAGCAGTTTGGTATTCTTGGCAGTGTAAAATAAGGTGTACCAGGAGCAGTCCTGGAAGCCAGATCGTGAAGGGACCTGTATCCCATATTAAGTTAGTCTTTTTTCTGTGAATAGTTATTGCCTTATAGGGACTGTGAGAGTGATTCAATCAGATTTGCATTTCAGAAAGATTAGGTATGTGGTCTTGTGGAGGATAAACAGGAAGGATGCAAGACTAACACCAGTGGGATTATTTAGCAGAATATGGCTGTAACCCATGTAAAAGATGATGAAGAACTAAAGTCAGTCACGTCTCAGTGACGGAATGCTATTGAGCGGTTGCAGTGGGGCCAGTAAGATGTGAGAACTGATTCTTAGTATTGTTTAATTTTTGTTAATTTACACTGAAATAAAGACATGTGACTAATGGCTACCATATTGGACAGCACAGGTTGAGAACTCAAGAAAGGGGTGCGGTCTGGCAACACAGATTTTATGGCATGTTTTAAAACATATGTGTGAGTTCCACGGAGCATTCTGACTAACAACTAGTGGATAAGAATAAGGAGAGGGATAGGTGAAGGAAAGAGCCACAAGCAGAAGGCTGGTCATATCAACAAACGCTTTATGTTGGACAGAAGAAAATGAGTCCATGCAAACTACTGAGAGAACAGGAATGTTGAAGTAGGAGGTGACGCATTAGAGAAGAGTGTCACGGTACCCAACTCAGAACAAGTTTCATTTCAGAGGGCTTGTCTTCAGAGGCTACAGAAAACTCAAGTATTGTAAGACCTGAAAAGTGCTAAATGTGTCTGGCAACCAGCAGGACACAATTAAGAAAAAAATTTCATTCATGACACAGATAAATACCATGTTAAGGACAGTCAATGAGTCAATGAAACATGAGCTTAAGGTTTATAAACTCATCTTGTAAACTTTAATAAGAGATGTAAGTACATTTGTGACTTGAGGAAAAGAAGGAGGTTTCAGGCATGAAAGAAGGCTGTTATGGTGTGACCGGGTGAGGTGAAGTGGCTCACGCCTGTAATCCTAGCACTACAGGAGGCCGAGGCAGGACGATCGTTTGAGCTCAGGAGTTCGAGACCAGACTGAGCAAGAGCGAGACCTAGTCTATATTAAAAACCGAAAAAATTAACGGGCGTGGCGGTGCACACTTGTAGTCCCAGCTACTCTGGAGGCTGAGGCAGAAGGATCGCCTGAGCCCAGAAGTTCGAGGTTGCTGTGAGCTAGGCTGATGCCATGGCACTCTAGCCAGGCTGATGGAATGAGACTCTGTCTCAAAAAAAAAAAAAAAA